>APFE031099204.1:103344-123446 GCA_000404065.3 Pinus taeda
GGAATAACATTGACAAATATGAAGGCTGGACAAACATTACATAAGTTTCCATTGGGCCTATGGAGTCAATCATACTTCCATAAACAATGATACTACCTTTACATAGAAGTCAGGGCATTTAGCATTTGGATGTTCAGAACACAACTCATATAAAACCACAGTTCATAAATGCATACAGGAAATCAGAGCACAATCAATGAATTCTGAGTGATTACACATCTATGCAACTGTAAAAGACATTAAGGAAAGAATAAAATCACACATTCTGAACATGGAAATCCTTCATGAATCCTGAGAAGAAAGCAGACAACTTATATTACTGAAAATGGGTCTTTACATAAGCCAAAACAATACTTCTGTTATAAAATTTCCAACCATGATTACATTGTTGTTTCAGCTATATATAGAGCTCTTATTCTAACTGATCGAGATTCCTCCTCAAGCATGAGGGGAATTCGAAAACTAATTCTATTACTAACAACTCTTAAATTCTAACTACTTTAAGAAATACAACATAGTGTTGACTGGAGTTTTTTAGAGATCTAAATCAACTATGACTCTAACTCCATATTACATGCATAATGGCTTTAATTAAGATGATTCCTTTCTTTGACATCTGGTTCTCTTTCAGTTTGGCTGAGATGGGTGTTTAATGCTCCATGTTGGCCTTGGATGTTGTACCTTCTTCACTGTCCAGGAAAATTAGGAGACTTTCCTTGCTTCTCGGCTTTATGGTCTTCAAATCTTCATAAGTCGATTTTTTATTGTTTCCCTCAAAATATAACAGTGGCCACGTTGTGATGTGTTGTCCAGTGTTATGAAACCTAATTTGATGATGTGTCATCCACTATTTTGAAAACAAAAGGGGAAAATGCATTCAAGCTGTCTGATGCATGCTTCAATTCTTTTATGATATGACAAAATGCCACGTCCTTAATACGTTGTCCACTGTTTTCATATGTGTAGGCAAAAGTTCTTGCAAGCTGTCTTGATCTTGTTGAAAGCTGATGGCTTTAGATGATTCCTTGTAGACATACCCTTTTCAAAATTCCCGCTTGTATTTCAAAACCGGTTGACTGAGATTAGATTGTGTAGCTTCAGCAGTTTCGCAGCGTGCTACGAAACTACTGTACATTAATCATCTTCAGCAGTTTCATAGCACGCTATGAAACTGCTGTGTGATTCCAAAAACACAGTTTCAACCCAAAATTTTGAAATTGTCTGGGTTGATCAGGTGGAAAATAAGGAGCCAACGGGCAATCTGGAGAACATTTCCTCCTCTGGTACTTGCATGCAGCACAAGCCTGACCGATGCCACCTTTGCCTGTCATATTGGATGGATATGAAATGTATATATGCTCTGGAGACTCTTGAATCAAACTGTGATATTCTTTCGCGTGGACTGAAAAGAAAACGCTAGCGCATAATGAATATATATTGACACAGTCTCTCTCCCAAATCTATACTTTCCACTTTTCTTCTTTACTCGACCATGCAATTGTCAGAGACTGTCCTATTAATTATACCTCCTGCATTTCTTTTTCTATGCTGTGACTCAAAAATTTTAGCAAATCTGAAGCAGTGCCAAATTAGTTGGGCACTTAGAATTTTGGAAGGTGGGGGCAGTGATCTGCCGCACTCTTGAGCTGCTCATGATCTGCGACAGACTCCATTAAACACTGACTTTCTTTCAGCGAAGACTCTGTACTAGATTCATAGGCTTCTTTGGAGTCGCTTAAATCCTGTCTTGGTTCATATTCAAGCAACAAATTGTTACTTGGCCTCAGATTAGACTGGCGATAAATACACTGGCCATCATAACCCACGTAAGGGGAGTGCCCGTAAGAAGGGTCTATCCATGAGGTAGGCACAACTCCAGCGCCATTGCCCAGGGGGTGAAGTTACTGTTGTTGGTGTTGCCATTCTGTAATAGGATTTCCATAATTAAGATTTGATCCAACAGAACTGGAACCAATTACTGCAAAACACCCTACTCAATGAATTTCTTGTGAAGAGATTTTGACCCCTGTATTCCATTGCAACAATTGCATCTTGAAGTTTGGTATGAAGATACACATAGACCAGAGAAACCAGGAAGACTCCTCTGAAAATAAATCACAGACATGCTTGTCCCAAATCAGATGGAACAACTCCTTCGAGGGGGCTTTTTCATGATATCTACATCAGGTGGATTGAAACCTAGAGCTGTTGCAGGTGGCCCATCAGTCACTAAATTGACCCATAAAATCTGTACAGGGATCAATCCCTCAGGCATGCCTAGAGCTGCAGTTAGAAATATTGAAGCAGCTTCGCCAATATTTGAGGATATCATGTACCGAATAAAGGCCTTCATGTTGTTGTATATGGAACGGCCCTCTGCAACAGCTGCAACTATTGAACTAAAATTGTCATTGCTAAGAACATATCAGCTTCCTCCTTTGCGACCTCTGTTCCAGTAATTCCCATAGCAATACCTATGTCAGCTAACTTCAAAGCTGGAGCATCATTTACACCATCACCTGTCATTGCAACTACTTCCCCATCATCCTTTAACATTCGAACTATTTCTTGCTTATGCTTAGGTTCAGCTCTGGAAAACACGCAACTACGTCCTCTTAAAATTTCTCGACGTTTGGCATCAGGAAGAGCCATAAACTCTCTTCCTATGAAGCTTTTGTCCTGAAGATTAACTTCTGGCTCAAAAATCCCAATCTCATGACATATGGCTTCTGCTGTATTCTTGTCATCGTCTGTAATAACCAACACACGAATTCCAGCTTCTCTGCAATCACTAATTGCTCTATGCACCTCTGCACGTGGAGGGTCCCTTATTCCTACAAAACCAGCAAAGATCAATTGACTTTCAATTGATGAATAATTATCAGGATCAAGCAAAAGCTTGTGGGCAGGATGTTCCTCTCCATCATATGTAGAGAATTCATTAAGTTCTTCTTTATATGCAAAACCTAAACATCGTAGAGCTCCTGAAGTCATCCCTTTGAGTTTTTTGCAGTATGCTCTGTCGCAAGTCCACATCTAATTGAACAATTGTTCCATCTGATAGCTGAATCTTGGAGCTTCTCTCTAGCAGACTCTCAACTGCACCCTTCACCAGCAATGTGTTCTTTCCTGCATTTGACTTAACAATAACTCCCATTGATTTGCACCTCCACGGAACCAAGCACTACACACAAGGAAACCCTGTTTCTAACTCTGTTCTGCTATTGTGTAAACACCATAGCGGAGAAGTGGAATGTTACAACAGATTTTTTAAATTTCGATACACCCATATGCAGAGGCAAGGAGAACCAATTGTCAAGATCAAAATGGTTCATTTTCTATTCTCAAAATAGTCCCTGAATGTTCTGATAATTAAATTTATGCTTGATGAACCAATGTAATGTCAGTCTTAGAACACTTCCGCAGTTTAGATGAGACCAATCAAAGTATTATTAGCAATCTTATCAGTAGCCAAAACAAGTGCAGTACTGGCTCCAAATGGTATGAACATTAATGCCCACTCCCTGCCCATGGAAGCAAGGCCAATGCTGAAATATGACTTGCTTCTTGTTGATTTCATCCAACATGAAAAACATTTCCAGGGAGTATTTCATTCTTATATGATCAGAAAGCATGATATTCCCCGAAATATTTCTCATCCAACATTCCATGCTTCAAATATGTAGACATCATGACATCTTTGTTATTAGCGAGCCACATGTTGTCCCAGATGTAGTGATAAGGTTGAGAGCAATAACTAAATTCTTATTATAGTACCAAAGAGTGTACTAGTTCTTCTAGTCCTCCACATCATACAACAGAGTGTCCTTTACAGGCACATATCCTGCATCCCTAGACAACTTCTCTAACATTGCATAGGTATCCTTTGTTTGAGAGCGCGTTCGGTCTCCTATGATAAAAGTATGCACTGTGTTTTTAATCTCAATCCAGCTCTGATAAAGAAACACGGGACTTCCATCCACAGGAACCCTTTCAAAAATTTTTAAAAAATGAATGTTCAGGATTTAAAACATTTTTTCTTCAGTGATAACAGTTTCCATCAATGACAAAGGGGGAGATTATTGATCATAGTTTTTTCATTCATGATAACCAATGTCATGTCATTGATCTCAAAGGAGGAATGATGTCTTCAATTTAAAAGGAGGTATGATGCCTTGGAAGATCACTGAGCATTTATTGACACATCAGTCATATCAAAGGAAGTACAATGTTTTGGATGTTAAAGGAGGTATAATGCCTTGCAATATCTTCAAGCATTTTTTGAAGTTGCGATGATAAAATGAGTACATAAAAGATTTGGTTGGATAGCCTATTTGAGAGATTTCCAACAGTATACTACACTTGTTCAAACTCCTTTATAATAAGAAGAAAATCCAATTTGAACATGATACCTTAGAAATCTTGATAGCTTCATGATTACTGATAATTTGTTAGAGTTATGTCGATCAAACAAATTTGAAAATTGTTTCATTAAATAGCTCTCTCCAAGAAATTTTTGATGATATATGGCACTTGGTCAGACTCCCACCAAATAAGGAGGAACATTGATTTGAATTCAAGCATGTTTATAATGGAGAAAAAGAGACCAAACCCCAAATTCATTAATCAATGCACATCTGTGCCGGCATATCAAGAAGATAGTGCATAGTTTGGATGATCAACAATGGTAGATATTTGACGTTTCATGAACTTTAGTCAACAGATTGTTTGTTTTGTGTTGTGGTTCCACATGGGAACCAAGAGGGGTGCAACCCCATCCCACATTGAATAATAATCACATAATGGGAAAACATATATTGGTGGGTCTGGTGTAACACTTGTGTAATGTTTCTGATGCATACCGATGTGATATGGTGGATCTAGTGTAACACTTGTGTGATGTGTCTAATTTAATATCTTTGTGATGTGGTTGGTCTGATGTATTACCTAGTTGACGTGGTGAACCCAAACATGTGGTGCGCTTAATATGATACACTTTTGACATGGAATATTCTAACATGGTTTTCATGGTGTAAGAAGAGATGGTTGATGTGGCGAACTCAAACATGTGGCATAATGTAGCAACCCTTAGTTGATTTTTTATGTAAATAAAAATAAGACCAAGGTCATGGGACACATATTCCAAGCTAAATGTTCGGAAAAACATAGCGATGGGTATCACTGGTGATTGATTAATGGCTATGGAAATTAGAAATGACATTGGCAAAGGAAAAGTGGAAATAATTGGCATTTTATTTATGAATAAAGGAAAATAGTAGAAAAGGAAGGTGAAGAGACCAGATTTGCATGAGAGGAAAATTGAAGAAAAAATGAAGGAAAATGAAGAAAATAGAGGCCTCAATGATAAAAATGCTTCAGAGGACAAATCACACTCTTGCATGCCTAGATAAATCTTAGAACATTCTTGGAGCACTTTGGGATACATTGGATTTGGATAAAGAAGGCACAGGAAAGAAGGAAATCATAAGGGAACAATTGGATCAACAACTACATTTGGATTACTCTGTAGGTAACAAGTTGCATTTGTGATTTCCATGTTGATTTATGGATGTATGGTATATGTATGTGATTATATGGTTATGTGTTGTCATTGGCATGGAAGATTTTGTAGATTGATAGTGGTTTTAGCCTTGCCTTGTCATTTCTAGGATATCCATGGTGTTGTGGGTTTTCCACTTGATTGTTTTTTGATTGGTGCTCATAATTCCTTATGGCTATGGGTCAGGAAAAAACGTTATGGAAGCCCTAGTATAGGTTGGGTTGAGTTACTAGTCCTTGAGCCTAGGTTGGAACAAATGCTCTAGAACCCTTGGTGCATTGAGTTACTAGTCCCTGGAGTAGGGTTGGACAAACGCTCTAGAGATCTTGAAGGCTATGGGTTGAGTTACTAGTTCCTGTAGCTTGGGACAACTTGGGTAGAGACTGATCAGGTGGGTGTTAGTGTCGCCTGACCATGGAGGTGAAATCATTTTGTATGGGGGTTGAGGTGGTTGGCTTCTTGAATCCCTAGTTTGGTTTGTCTTGTTTTATTCCATGAGATCCTACATTCATGCTTGGAATATGGCATGGGGGTGATTGGTTGAAAGAAAGATTTAGTTCAACCCAATCTATGGTCAGGTGGTATGTGGAGATCCCTAAATTGATTGATATTCTCACATTTTAATATGAGATATTTCCTTATTGTGATCTATGAGCATTTGTAGTAATTATATTGGTGATATTATGGTTGAGTTTCCATGGTTTCTATACTAGTTATTTTTTGGTTATATGTTGCTTATATGATGTGTACCATCTATGACTCTCATCACGAATCATTTGTTATTGATTGATTGATTGATGAATGCATGGAATAATAAGCATTGTTGTAGCTATGTGGAGAGGGCATAGAGCCTTCTTAGTGATTCTTCGATGAATCTCAAATTATTATGATCATATATGCATTCATGACCTATAGCTTCTATGCTTTCCATGTGTTTGATGAAATGTCTAGTATATTCTAGACAATGTAGGTCAAGTTCTTGATTCGAGTTTGAATTTTTATCTATGTCCTCATGTCAATAATGATTCTGGAAAGTCTTAGATAGTTTTGAGCAGTGCTCTAGACATTGGCATGGAATTGTGGCTCAGATCTAAGGACCGCACCCTCTTATCTGTATACTTTGGGCTATAACCCCATGGAAGTAGTGTCATGCATGTGGTTAGAGCCCTATAATTGCACCCTTGCATGCTTGTGCATGCGGTTGGGGACTAGGTCAAACAAAAATAGCTTTAGCTCAGGGTATGGTCACATGGGGTCGTTCTTTGGCCCCTAAGTGTCTTGTAAACCTTGAGGGGTGTCTCTCAGTTGTCAATTGTTGGCCCCACTTCCATAACAGAAGCTTGGAGGTCGGGTCATGTCATAGTAACTCTTTGTCTCATGTTTATCCTAGAAGGTCAATGAAATTAGGTAAGTGTGGGACAAATTGTTACATGTTTGTATCAAATCTTCCAATTTCAAACACTTAGACTGGATGGGTGGAATGTTTTTGTCATGCATGCATGTTAGTTGTTTATGTGTTTGTTATGCATGTATTATGATGGTCATTGTTGCAGTTGTGTCATTATGTAGAGGTTCATGACATTCGTATGTTGAGATGATTGATATTTTGCAAATGAGATAGCCTCCCTTGAACTTCCTTGAGGTAGGTTGATTATGTTTATATTTGGTTTATCTGACATGGTATGTTTTCGAGAAGTAGAAAATTAGAGATGACAAGAAAAATGGTGGATTACAGTTCACATGACTCTCCTTATAGATTAGATGAGCAGCACAAAGATGAGTACTCTCCTGACATATCAGGTACCTTGAGAAGTTTAAAGGAAGAAATAAGAAGTTGTAAGGTGGATAATGACATAACAATTCAATCGTAGGAAATACTTGCCAGGGCACTAGAAAAACAAGCAGAGGTCAACGTAGTGATTCTTCAAATTTTATCCAATTTGTAGAGATAGGTACATTGACAAATCAGTTATGGATAGGAGTAAAGGACAAATGGGGCATATGGTAGTACGTCTCATGGAGGGCATAGGTTAGACAAAGATGTCGCAGTTAGATTGGAAGATGGATGGATACACCTTAGAAGAGAGGTAGAGGTTATGGATTATATTCTATTTCTATATCAGAGAGATATCATGGTCATCATCACTATCATCCTTATAGGAAGAGTGAGAAGCAGTACTTACCGAATAAGTTCAAGAAAGTCAAGCCTCATATATATGATGGAGATTTGAAGAAACTGGAAGATGCAGAGTCATGGTTACTTGGGATGAAGAAATTCTTCAAGTTGCATGACTATATAGAGAACATGAAACTTAGGATAGCCATTTTTAGTCTCGAAGGGAAATCATACATCTGGTGGGAATTTATGAAGCGTGTTAGAGGCATCAAGACATAGGATTTGAGTTGGCATGAATTCAAGAGACTCTTCATAAAGAAGTATTTGTTAGAGAGATACTATGATAGTAAGGCTAAGGAGTTCTATGATTTGAAGATGGGATATATGGCAGATAAATAGTACATGACTAAGTTGTTGGATCTATTGAGGTATGTACTATATCTTAAGGATGAGAAGTTGAAGGTTCAAATATTTGTTAGCAGATTTCCTTTAGCATTTAAATATCGGATTGAGTATGATGATACTCTGACATTGGAAGAAGTAATTGGGAAGTTGAACCATTTTCATGAGCAATCTAAGTGTAATTCGGAGCCTAAGCAAGGTTGGAAAGGTAATGAAAATACTAATGGAAAGTGGGAGTACACAGATTTAAGTCTGAAGAGCAGAAGAAGGATGATGTCAAGAATCCTTTGTAGTGTTGGACTTATGGAAAGGATCATCATAGGAGAGATTGTCCACAACATCAGGGTGGAAAACCACAGACTTATAGTGCTTAGGAGGCACAAATAGTTGGTGATGTTGGACAGAGTATACCTCGTATTTATGCAGCATTAGATAATAGGTAGTCTAATCATAAAGAATATATTATTGAGATGGAAGCTAAGATTTGTGATCAAGTTGTTTCTATTTGTATTCATCCTAGATCTTTAACTATAGTTATATCAGTCCTGACCTGGTGGATAAGTATTTCTTAACTAAAAAAGTGCATGCAAAATCTTGGTTCATGCAGTTGGCTACAGTTACTAAGAAAAGAGTTAATTATTGGGTCAGATATTGTGCATTTGAGTTGATCGGTATGTGTACCTCAGTGCATCTAAATGTGCTTCCATTAGGATTATATAATATGCTTTTGGGTATGGATTGGTTTTACTTTCATGGGAATAAGGTATATTGTTATGAGAAGTATATCGAGTACTTGGATGAAGATGGAGAGAAGATAATATTTCAAGGGAAGAAGAAGCCTACATCAGTAAGAATGGTTACAACTATGCAATAAAAATGTAGTAGTAGGAAAGGATGTGTGTTGTTTGTAGTTCATATTTCTAGTGACAAAGGGAAAGATGTTGAGGATGTTGAATTGTTGAAGAGGTGTTTGGTTTTGCATTAGTTTCAGGATGTATTTCCAACAAAGATTTCAAAGTTGCCGCCTCATAGGGAAGTGGACTTTTATATTGAGTTGATTCCAGGAGTAGCACCAACATCGAACCGATTTCTTGGGCTGTTGGAGGCCCGGGAAGATGCGCTCTCTTCTGTACTTTTCTGCAGTGCAAGAATCCTTCAAGTTGTTAGAAAACTATATATTACGGAGCAATGGGACACATAAAATATTGTAGAAATATAAACACAGAAAACGCATAAAACAAGAGAGACACAGATATACGTGGTTTACCCAGTTTGGGCTACGTCCACCCCGAACAGCCAGTCCTTCCTTTCTATTATCCAGTAAAATGAAGAGACACAACCTACAACAAATCCACTATAATATCCTCTTTTTTCTCTCACAGTCTCACCTCTCCATTTCTCGCTCACACACATAGAATACACATCTATTTTTCAGCCTCAAATACAATACCCTCATACATAGAGAGGGGTTACCTTCTAGGGCAAAAAACCCTAAACTAAACATAATTTCTACCGTCAGATCATCTGCCTAATGAACGACCCAGATTAACTAGAAATTACTATACTTTTACAAGGCAAATTTACATATGTTTTTAGCTTTGGGGGCACTGCCCCTGAGCCCCCGCCGAGGGACCACTGGCCCCCAGACCCCCCAGCCGGGGGGGGATCGGCCCCCCGGTGGGGGGGACAAGTCCCCCCCGTACCCCCCCGCGTGGAGGGGTGTACAAACTTCCTGGGGTATACATCCGGCTGAAACAAAGACCTCTGAATAATCATGCTCCACACACAACAGGTCTCGTAATTTTGATATATCATGTTGCATTTCTTCCTCTTCTTCATGGGTCATGCTAGAGATTTCAGGTTGCCTACTAGGTGTTTGCATTTTCTTTCCTCGTGGCATCAATTACCAATAATAATGCTTTACTATGCCTTTTGAATTCCTTCAAACTAATTTTTCAAACCAATCTTATGCAAAAATTTAAAAAAAAAAACTACACACATGTTTCACTTTGTAGGAGCCTGATATTGAATCCGATGTATCTCTGTAATTTCGGATCATCCAGTTCTGAAATTGCGATCTGTGGTAGCCCTTTGTGTCCTCTTTCCAATGCCACCAGTTTGATCCAAATTGAATTATCCAAGGAATAGTTATGCGAAATCTCCCACAATGACCTGATTATAGACTAGTTCAGTAGAGCGAACTTGTACGACGTGCCACGAGTCCTTGTTTCGACCTTTAGCTTTGAAAAATATATAGAAGAAACTACAGTCTGTCCTCTTTCTGCATCTTCTTACGAAAATTCAATCCAATGCTCAGAGAAACATTTATGACGATTTTCCCCAGGTCACCTGTTTGGAATGTAATTCAGGAGTCTACAAAAATCTCGACTTCCTCAGATCATATCTCCGCAATTATAGCACAAAAAGCTCTGAAATGTGAACCCAAGATTTAGTGCGATGTCTTCTCAAATGGGTTTTTTTTTCAACTTCTGAAACGCCGCAAAAAAAAAAAGTTATATCGAAAATACCACGATGACCTGTTTGGAGCAGCGAAACCCTAACATCCAAAGCTCTGATACCAAATGTTATGTAACCAGCTCAAGAAAAGATAGAAAAGCTAGATCAACGCCTTAGAATTCAGCCTCTTCGAGGGGGCAACCTCCTTTACATTACATAAATGAACAATTCTTGGATGATTCAAATGAAAAAACCTCCTTTCTAATATATAAGGGTCTAAGGAGTCACAATATAACCCAGCCAACCTAACAATAATAATATAAAGCCACAAAAATAACAATAGAGGGATTCTATGGGGCACAGTAATAATAATATGGGGACAATTGGGGCACAACAATATTAATAAAGGGTATAACTACAATAGTAATGGGGTAATCACTAGTATTATAGGGACCCAACAAAGATGGACTCGGAAAAGAGGTTTGCACCTCGATATATGTGATTTCTCTCCTGACTTGATAAATCCAAAGTTGAGATGGATCTAAGCTCGTTTAATTATAAATTTGTTTTTTTCTTTTAATTTTTATTTTTAATGTATTTTCACTAAGCCAACATGTTTTAATTAATAAAGTTATTTTTATGTAATTTGGTTGGGTCAAGAATGTTAGATAACATAAATAAAGAACATTACAAAAGCTCTACGTATACGATGAGAGTTTCTCTCACCAAAAGATGTAATAAAATTTAATTAAATATAATATTATATATATAATATATATAATATATAATATATATATATAAATATTTTGATTGTTAAATGAGAGGTGGTTTTTGGCATGTAGTATTAACCAGCCTAGATCCATCTTAACTTTGGATCTATCAAGGGTTAATAAGGATGATCAGCAGATGAGTGAGATGAGCAAATATGGTACATGATGATAGGATAACATGATGATCTATGGACAAATATTGACAGGTGGAATTTTCCCTAGTTGAGAGGGAGTGTTAAATTATGCAACTAGGGTAAAATTCCACTTTGGACAACTAATTTGAGGGAGATAATTATTGCATTAAAGTTCTCTTTCTGAGAAGACCAAAATCATCCTAAATATCAATCAAATCGAACAAGGAGAAATGTGTTTTTGAATTAAAATCCCTCACATAGGAAATTGTCAAGGTGAGCTCCAACTTCAAGCAAGTTCATGAAGCCCAAATGACTTGTCTTTTCACCCAAATGGATTCATATAAGTACATGAGACGTCAAACCTCATTAGGAACCTCATTCAAACAACATACATCTTATCTCTCCTTCTAATATTGGTTCGTACAACTCTGAAGTAAAAGGATTTTCTCTCTCATGCAAAGAACAGGTGGTTGTCTTTGATCAAGCCAAATTACAAGGTTGTCTAAAGGGCGTTGACCAGAGTTGACTTCGGAATTTTTTGTAAATTTGGACCTCGGTTTTGGGCGAATCTTCTCTATCTTAGCAAGCCGCAAATATTGGTGTCAAATTCAAGTCAATTTGTGCTCCTTGACCAAAGCTCTAATTGCAAAAGTTGACCGCAGGCTACTCCTCCATGTTGACCAGATTTGACTACTCCAAATTGGACTATTTTGGGCTCATTTTATTCATATAAAGAGATCGCATAAATTGCACCAAGACAAAGATTCATGAAGACTATTTTGACAATTGCCTCATCTTTGGTTAGGGCACACTTTGACAACTATTGACTATTGTTGACTTATGCACACTTCACGTAGATTAGTTTTGACTACAGTTGACTCCATCTCTCTCTTGAGTAGTTACTTGGTATTTTGTCATTATTTGGATATTGAATTGATATTGGATCATGTACTCTCTGTTGAAAATTTGAAGACAATCTCATAAGAATATTTGCAAGGGTTTTCCCCATAATGGGTTTTGCCCTGGTCATTGACCAATTTTTTGTCTCTTGTCTCTTGCTTGTCTTTCTTTTTGCATTTGTTCTATCTACTATTTCTCTACTTTCATTGGATAATTGAAGAAGTGAAATTGATAAATTTAATGCTAATAAATATTGTTGAAGTAATAGACGCAGCATAGAACAAAGTGATGAAAAATTAACAGTCCAAATGAGGTTGACTTGGTCAACATGAAAAATACATAATCTCTTCCTTTTTTGCCAATGAAAAGATTGAACGAAGCTACCACTTTTCAACAAAACCGACATGTAAATATTTACAAACAAACATTTAAACCACTACAACATCACCCCCATTCTGAATTGTAGAGAGCCTGTTGGAGCAACAAAACGAAATGTTGAAAATAGTAGTGAATAAGGTCTTCTTTGATTTGTACCTTAGCCAAAGAGACCATAAGTAGTCCTTCCTTAGCATGCACAAGTTCTTATAAGTTATGACGAGTTCCTAAATGTTAGGACGATTTCATGAAGCTATTTAACTATTATGAATAGTTGGAGGCTCAGTTGTTTGTCTGCTAATGCGAGTTAGAAATCTAAATGGCTATTTGTGGCTAGGATGCGTTAGATGAGTTAGTTAGATTTAGTTAACTATTCAATCACAAGACCGAGTTACAGAAATAAACTTGCTAGATTTCGCTGATGTGAATTGCTTAAAAGGAGGTCAAAGGCACAAAATTGGATCATTGGTTTGTGAGCATGATTTGTTGAGACAAGACAATAGATAGCACGAGTTCGTGTGCAAGAACTTGTGTGTGGGAAGACCATACTAAGGACAAGCTTGTGCGCGGATTGATAGAAGAAATTCCTTAGGATTTTCACTAGGATATAGGAATTAACTCCTAAATAATAGAATCTCCCTATGCGCAAGGATTTAGGAAGAAGATCGGGGTTATTGTGAGGTGTTTCATGCTTATGACAAGGAGAGGGAGAACAAGATTGTTTTCTAATTGAAACAGATGTATTGTATAGAGATCTATTTCTCAAATTACTATCAATAAAATTCTCAAACAAGGAGAGGGTTTTCCCAGTTAGGTTCCCTAGAAAATTATGTGTTTTGTATTGTATGAATGTGTTTTAATTATATTCTATTCCGCCGCAAAAAAGTAGAGAAATTTTGTGTGTTGAGGTTGCAATTTAAATTCATAATTGTTCACTACAACAGTGCACAATTTCCAAGGATTATATACACTAAACTTCAAGATATTCAATGCCTCAAGCCAAAACCCATAATCACTTTACCAATAGTCTATAGGTACAAGGTCCAGGCTAGCAATAATTTCTTCTCCCGATGATGACTAGGAAAAGGAATCCTCATGTAATACCGATAAGCCTAAGTTTTTTTGTCTAATGTTGAGGAGATTGAGCATTGCAGTTGTAGGTCACTTCTATTGTGAATTGCATGATTAGGACTTTGAAATATGAAATCATTCTTTCATCCATATGATGTTAAGAAAAGAAAATCTTAAGTTTGTAGAAACATATGTTGCAGCCTGACCAAAAAGGGAATATAATTAGGAGTTAAACAACAACAACAAAAAGTCATAAGCACAATCCCAAGCCATCTAACAAAAATAATTCCATCTGTTATAAAGAATGAAAAGATTAACCTTTGAGCTTATTTCCCTCCTAAAAATTTTGTAAAATCTAATCTTAATTGAAGTTTGATTTGAGCAACCACAAACTCAAACAAGATTTTAAAGCAAAATTTGATACAATAAACATACATAAGAAGGAAAAAAATAAGAAATTTAAGACTAGTGTTTTTCCTATGGTAATTGTTGTCCCTATTAATTCAATGTCTTTTGTGGTACCAGCTAGTTATTGGAAAACTCAGCGGTACATTAATATTGTCGCATTGCAATATATATAAATTCAAGGACATCAATATAATATAATCACTCTCTGGAGAAGGTTCCTATTGAGTAAAATTTATAGTTCATGTATATCCCTGTGGTTTTAGCTCTAGAGAGGAACTGAGGCAATCATAAATTTTGTTATATTATAGGTATCCTTTTGAAAATTGTAATGGGATCCAGCACATCTAAGAGAGTTTTATAAATGTTTTCAAATAGGCCCCTAACACTTACCATGCAAAGAGGAGTTGAACATGAATTTTCCTCATCAACTGTAGAGACACTTACTACCGAGACACTATTAAAATTGGAAACTAGGGCCATTAAACTCTAGACAGGTATTTTGAAGAAGATAATTATGGCATTGAATTCCTCTTGTCAAGACGACGAAAATCGACCTAAATATTGACAAATTTGGATAAGGAGAAATGGGTTTTTGAATTTATGTTCTCTAACATGTAAATTATCAAGTTCGGCCTCACCTTTATGTTGGCTCAACAAGCCCAATGGTCATGTCCTTTGACCCCCATCGAGCTGTATATATAGAGGTTCCTTCACCATCATTTTCACACATGCATATCCATTATTCTCTCTGAAATGGCCGCAGAAGAAGAAGATATCTAGCGAGGGAAAAGTTGGGATTTGTTTAGTCTCCTTCATGGGTTGAATTCCTCAGGTAGGTAGCCAAGGTTGTATGGATAAATTCTAGGCTTATTTGTGAATGATTCTAGGCTCAGTTATCATCAACTTCAGCACTAATTTAGAGGCAGCTGGAGGCAAGGAGGACGAGCATCTTAAGGAATAATCTTGGGTGTAGATTTGTTGTGCAAGAGAGCCGCAGACCTAGGGAAGCTTGAGGGAAGGCTTGAAGGATTGTTTGGGGAAGATTCTTTTGTGATTTAGTGTGGCTTCCTTGTCAAAACAGGCTGCTAGATTTAAGGTGAGTTTGGGGTCTATTTTTTATGTGTTTCTATACTTTGAGTTGGGCCACAGGGAATGCTAATACAACAACTGGTTGGAAGCATTTGTGGAGGGACCTAATGGATTAATTTGAGTCCTCTTCCTCAGCCGCAGTCAAGGAGAGAAGGTCGCAGTATAAATAGAGGACATTACTCTTGTTTGTAGGCAGATTCATGATACTGTTGGGACAGAGTTGTTGTAGTGTGCCTTGTCAAGGAGCCTCAAGTCCTTGATCATTGTTGGATGCCTGGAAGAGGTGAGCTATAGGAGCATCTCATTGGGAGAAGGTTGATCAATGAATTCTCGGAACCCTAACCAAGTAGTAAGCTATGTTTACAAGACTTGCAAACCTTACAAAATAATGATTTGGCAAGGCTATTTTAACTCATATTATTGTACCATCTCTCTCTGCTGAAAATTTTGATAATAATAACTACAAGAATTGATCAAGGGTTTTCCCAATCATGGGTTCCTTCCTTGGCTTGAGACGAACCTGTGTTCTCTTGTCTTGGCTTGTCTTCTACATTTACATTTAATGTTCTTTCATTAGTTATTATCATGGTTAAAAGTTATTTCTGATGGACTAATAAAATTGATAATGAGCTTATGAAGTAACTAACCTAAGAAAAGAACATGTTAACTCAAAATTGAGATGGTATTAGAGCTCAGGTGAGGACAAGACCAAGCAAGAAGAAAGCAATCACCAAGAGAAGATTTTTTTACAAATCTCCATGGTCTCCTCCTGAAAATCTGAAGGTCCCAGCAAGGTTTCATCTCATCAAAGTCAAAAGGGTTTTTGGAATAGTTTTGTTTATAGGAGATTCTTTGTTGGGGTTTCCAAGCTCTTTTTGATCTCTAATATGGTTGACAGTTGGATCTGATCTCGTCTCCTTGTTCCAAGCTGGTTTTAGCACTAGGACTATGAATTTTTCGAAGTTCACTATGGCATGAAATTTCAACTCTATGAATTCTCTGTGACTCTTGAGGTATAGTGTGAAATTGCTATCTAAATATGTATGGGTTTCTAAAGTAATTCATCTGAAGCCATCTGAAGTATATTCGAAGATTTATCTGTGATATTTACAATCCTCATCAAATTTGTGTACCTTACATTCTCTGAAGCATCAATTGCAATGATCTTATCCTCTAATTCGAGCCCAATCCTTCTCTGACTTATTAAGGTTGTTGTTAAAGTCTTGTTGAATGTTTTTAAGTGGAATCTGAGGAAAATTTTGTTCACCTTTGAGGCATGTCTGCTTACCTATTATGTTGGAAATACTGAGAAGGGGGGTGAATCAGAATTCCTTAACAAATCGCACTTTTAAATCTTTTCAGAGCAATAGTTAATCTTCAATTATTATTAATGTTTATGCAGTAATAAAAGTAAATAAATGAACATAGTAGATACAAGAATTTTAGGTGGAAAACCCACTTCGAGTCAAAAACCACTGAACGTTTTTCTAATAAATTATTTAATCTTCAACCCCACTTGAAATGGAAGTAACAACTTCCTAGAATTCTAGAAAAGAATTCTTCTCCAACTCCCACTAGAAGGATGCCCAAATGCTCTGGTTTCTTCAGTATGGATGCCCCAACATCTTAGACCAGCCTACCACCCTAAAATGTTCACAAGCTCCAACTTGTAGGCGACTTCATGCACCAGCCTAGCACCTCCCTGCCACCCTATAATGACTGAAATGAGCCAAGAGTGTGGATTCCCGTACCAGGGACAACGATCCACGATACAATATGATTTACAATGATTTGACCGAACACCCAGTCACACTACGACCTGCAACCCAACCATGAAATCATCCCAACAAATACTCCTATACCTCGCAATAATGCCCTTTCAACTCTATGCAGATTGACTCTTTTATAATAATGACTCTTTCAATGATGACACTTTTACAAATGACTCTTTTACAACTTTACAATGATGACTCTTGGCCTTGACACTTCTTCACAATATACGGATAGTTGTCATGTCTTCAAAGGATGTCTTGCTGCAATGCTTCCTTTGATTTGATACTTCTGCTCTTGAATTCTTGCTTTAAGTTGTACTTGAATCTTCTTCTACCTGCATGCAAAATTTGCCCGACGAAACCAATCCCAAAACAAAACAAAATACCCTTCAACTTATCTCTGCCTACAAAACACATGTAAGTGCATAATAATGAATAAACACAAATTAAAATTACAATGTGTACATGAAGTGTGCTTGTCACTTTTGTTTTTGACTTGTTGCATTAGTAGACAAAGACTCCCACTCTTGATATAGGCCTAGACTCTATGCAAGACTATATCCAAAACTGACCTAAAGATATATACAATAAAAACTGATGACAGACCCTAGACTTGTGATGGACCAAGTTCTAAGTACAACAATAGAGACCATTCTATCAACTATGACAAGACAAGTAACATGAACTCACAACATCATATAGCAGACTTGGTGTAGCATTACGAATATGTAGCATCAATTGTGTAGTATCGAGAATAGGACATCTGAAATGTGGTATCAAAACTAACTATGACATATAGAGACATAGAGATATAATTGAGACCCTATATGTACTTATGTTGTCCTACAAAAACATACGTCAGATATGATACTCATATTTCAAATGTAAACACTAATCATACATACCTTTTAGTAGGAGACTTACCCTTGATTGTTGATGTGTGGTCCTTACTGCAGTGATCCTTGAATGCATTTTTTTTCTTGCCTTCTAGGATCTTAATATTGAATATGTTGCATCTATGTAATTTCAGATCCCCAGGGTCTGAAATTTCGTCTTGTGGTAGCCCTCTGAGTCCTCTTTCCAACCCCACGGGTCTGATCAAGATTGGATTCTTAAAGAAAGAGTTATGCCCAATCTCCCACGATGACTTGATTATAGACAAGTTCATTAAAGCAAACTTGTATGAAGTGCCACGTGTCACTATTGCGACCTCCGTCCCTGAAAACGCCACTCAAAAAATTGAACTTCGTCCTATTTCTGTGACTATTTACAAAATTTGAATCCAATGCTCAGAGAGAAATTTATGACGATTTTCCCAACGTCACCTGTTTGACATGGAATTCAAGAGCCTGCGAAAACCCTAACTTCCTCTGATCATATCTCTGAAAATATAGCCAACCAACATCTGAAATTTGGTCACAAGTTTCATCAATCTTTCAGCTCAAATGGGTTTTAATTTTCGCATTTGAAGCTTCATAGAAAAAAAAAAATTAAGCGGAAATTCCATGATGACTTGTTTGAAGCCACAAAATCCCTACTAGAGGAGGATATGAGGGTCATTATTTATATGAATGTCTTGAGCTGAGAGGGTCCTCAACAAGTGAACGTTTGAGGGATTTTAGAAGCAAAGTAAAATTATTACTTATTGACTATTCAATGACCACAACCAATTATGAGTGCCATGCCACAACCCCATAGGGTTTTAGCCCACTAAATGGGGTTACTAACTTCAAACATGAATATCTCTCAAACCGTGAAGAATTACTTGGCGTGCCATATATCAACAAAAACATCTCGACGAATAGAATCGATCTAGAGGATCCTTGACTTAGAATAGAGTAAGTTGTCAAGTCAAAATTCCCATGCAAGATCGGGGTAGCCCCTGGTGCTACTTGGGTTGACATCAATGACAACCATTGATCAACATATTATCTTTGTGATCTTCTATCTCAGTAGAAATACATCTCTTAATTCTTAGTACGAGGTGTGACAACTCAGAGCATGAAAGTTTGACTTCGTAGTATGGATAAAATAATTTATGGGATAAAGTTATGGCAGCATAAGCCCTATTTTGTGATATCAAATTTGCAATTGTATCTAAGATTCATCTATTGTGTCAATTCTAAGAAGTTTCATCTTATTTTGAAAGAATAATTAACAGTTCTATCTAAGATATTTAGTGTTGCAATAGTTCGATGGAAGGCTCAATGATATTTGTGCTTAAGGATCTAAGTACAACAACTACGTTTCACCTTGCTCTTGATGTACATATGCTTGATGATAATGGCATAGGAAAAACTACAAGAATGGCTATATTTTTATGATGGCATCTCTATATCAGCTTCTACTCTATTTTGTGGCTCATATTCGTGAATCTCTACAATGGCACAGTGTCCCATTATATATTCACATTGGCTTAATATAATAGTATTTCTCAAACTCGATGGATTGATTCTTTGTTGGAGACTCGCATAGTTTAGATTCAGTTCTCTAAGTATGTCCCAATGAAAATAAAGATACCTGCAGTCATAGGAAAATAATAATAGCAAGTCCTCTCATAGTGATTATCCCACTAAAAAATGTCGGGAAATTTGGCATTAGACCATCTTTGCAAATCATCATAGAATCCTTTCATGGAGTCGACTTAATGCCTTGTAGTCTATTTTACAACCAAACACAGGTATGGTTGGTGTAGAGTTTAGGATGTATCATGTTGACCCTCCTTATACTTCTTCTAGGGTTTTCTATCACTAAGCAAAGCAATCGGGGATTTAACTTAGAAGATATATACTCATTGGCTAAAGGAGAAGGTCTTAAGATATACTCCAATTTCTGGATCAACAACTTTAGATGACCTTGAAGGTGATAACTAGCATGACTAAAGGAATTCGAATTACAGGTATTGACTTATCAAAAATTTTGTGTTGAGTTCAACATGAATGACTTGGAACAGCGTCTGGCTTTGGGAAATGCAGTGCGGAACTCCAAAGTTCCTTTGGAGCAAGCACCTAAATTTATTATATCAAGTCTCTGTAGGGTCCCTATAAT
>APFE031099204.1:142990-159094 GCA_000404065.3 Pinus taeda
CTAGAGATAGAAGGACATATCAAGAAGAAAAAGGTTCAAGCAGTGAAAGATCACATCGAGCATCAATAACAAGTTCTCCAACTTTTAAAGGATAACGCCACTTCAGTGAAAAATCAAATGAAACAATAGGTAGATCAACATCATAGTGAAAAATATTTTGATGTAGGTGATTGGGTCTTTTTACTACTACATCTCAAGCAAGCTATTTATGAGAAGGAAATGTTGGCATTACTACATGCACTTAAAAAACGGTGACCTTACCGAATGGGAAGACTCTTCAAGGATGAGGATGTGGAAGCATTATTTTGTGCTATTTCTATTATCCAACCATATTGGATAAACGAAGCAAGGGATGGATGGAATAAGGACAAAGAAGTATGGCCACTTATTAAAAAGTTGCAAAAGATCCCAATTCAAATAATATTGCCAGAAATTGAAGAGGAAGGAAAAATCATATTGGAACATGGAGCAGTCACAGAAACAAGAACCCAACAGCTACGAAATCGATCAATTTCAGAGTATCTCATCAGGTGGAAGAACTTACCAGCTAAAGATTCCACATGGGAGGACAATAATTTTATATAGAAGCATCAAGAACTACTCAAGCATTGAGGACAACACTTTTTGAAGGAGAGGGGCATGTTAGGCCCCTATACTACTAGTGTAACCCCTTATTTTTATTAGTACAACCCACTTATTATATTGATGTACCCATGTAGTTCCCATATTGTTACTATTGTGCCCCATAGAAGCCCACTATTGTTATTATTGTGCCCTTACATTATTATTGTTAGGTCAGCTCTGATTATGTTATCACCCCTTAGAATCCTATATATAGAAAGGAGGTCTTTTCATTTATATCATCCAGGAATTGTTCATTTATGTAATGTAAAGGAGGTTGCCCCCTCGAAGAGGCTGAATTTTAAGGCGTTGATCTATCTTTTCTATATTTTTCTTGAGCTGGTTTCATAACATCGACTGTCCCGGACAATCAGAAAAATTGGCAAGTTTTCGAAGATGATGAGGAGATTCATGATTTTCTGCAAAACAAAGGTAAGTTCAAAGACACCTCAATTGATGTAGAACATGATGATGGTAAAGATGATGTGCAGATCAATCAAATGGAAGTGTTGCATCGAAAGGACAATATTGTTCCTAAAGGCTTGATATCTTTAGAAGAACTCTTTGATCAAGATGACGTAGCCCACAAACAAACATTGTAGCCAACAGAGAAAGGAGTTGAAGAGGTGAATATTGGGACAGCTGAAAGTCCAAAAATGGTAAAACTATCCAAAGAATTACCACAAAAGATAAAGGCCAAATATATCAGTTTATTGTCATCATTTGCATATGTGTTTGCTTGGGACTATTCCGACTTGAAGACATATGATACCAATATAATTCAGCACACTATCCCCATCAAGCCTAATCAGAAACCTTTCAGACAGAAATTGAGAAGGCTAAATCCAAAACTACTGCCATCAATTGAGAAGGAGGTAAACAGGTTGTACAAATCAGGAATTATCATTCCCATCAGATTTTCTGATTGGATCTCTAATTTGGTGCTCGTATGAAAGAAGACAGGTGAGATTCGTTTGTGCATCGATTTTAGGAATCTCAATAAAGTTTCATTGAAGGATAATTATCCGTTTCCAAAAATGGATCATATACTTGAGTGAGTAGTTGGAGCATCATGAATGTCACTACTCGATGGTTATTCTGGATACAACCAAATTCTGGTCCATGAAGATGACCGAGAAAAAATAGCATTCACCACTCAGTGGGGAACTTTTCATTACGCTAAAATGACTTTCGGTTTGAATAACGCAGCGGCCACATTTCAACGGGCAATGGACATGGCTTTCACAATGAGAAGGATGTCTTTTTAGTTGTGTACCTTGATGATCTCACGGTGTTTTCCAATTCAGATGAAGAACACATGTACCATTTGAAAATTGTCTTTCAAAAGTGCATAAAATATGGTGTGTCACTTAATCCGAAGAAAAGCTTGTTTGCCATGGATGAGGGCAAACTGCTTGTAGACATTATCTCAAAAGAAGGCATTCGTATTGATCCAGCATGTGTAGAAGCGATTCAGCAAATTGATCTTTGCGAGAACAAGAAGGAGATTCAATATTTTAATGGTAAGATGATTTTTTTATGCCGGTTTGTGCCTAATCTTGTTGAACACCTAAGAGAGATTACAAACATGCTTAAGAAGGACATCAAAGTGAAGTGGACAGAAGAGGCTATAAAATCTTTCAATCTAGTAATTGGCTCTTTCTTTAGCTTCAATTCTAATCAGCTCGGATTACACTCAGGATTTTTTATTGTTTTCATTTGCTTCAGAGCATACTATGGCATTTGTATTAATGCAGAAAAAAGATGAGCAGGAAAGACCTATTGCTTTCTTCAGCCAAACTTTAAGAGATGTAGCCTTAAAGTACAACATCATTGAAAAGCAAGCCCTTGCACTTGTAAAAGTATTGAAGGATTTTTGGGTATATATTCTGAATTCTCATATTTTGGCTTATGTTCCTAATGTTGTTGTCAAAGATGTTTTGATACAAATAGATCTAGAAGGAAGACAAGGCAAGTAGATTGCTACATTACTAGAGTATGATGTGGAGATAAAGCCCACAAAGCTTGTCAAAGGACAGGGATTGGAAAAGTTAATGGATGAATCGAATTTGCATGCCTTAGACATCAATCTAATTGCTGCTATGTCCGATGAGAATGAATAAGGCTCTTCAATTCAGGTATCTGAAATATTTTTTCTTTCTCTGTGGTATTCAGATATAGTATATGTGCTTCAGAATTTGTCGCCACCACCCGGCATGGCTAGAAATAAAAGTAGAACTCTCAAGTTAAAGGCTGCTAAGTTTTGTATTTTGAATTCTGCACTTTATTGGAAAGATCTCAGTGGTGTTTTGTTGAACTGTTTGGTGGAAGAAGAAGCGAAGCAGGTCATGGAGGATTTCCATAAAGGAGATTGTGGCGGTCACCCTTTTTGGAAAACAACGACAAATAAAATTCTGAGAGTGGGTTACTATTGGCCGACATTGTTTGCTGATGTATATAAGGTTGTTAAGAGTTGTCATCAATGTCATATTTTCGAAGGAAGGTAGAAATTACAGCCTTTGCCGCTTAAGCCCATTGAGGTGAGTGCCCCTTTTTAGCAGTGGGGGTTGGATTTCATTGGTGAAATTCATCCCGCTTCTTTAGGTCAACATAGGTGGATTCTCACGGCAACAGATTATTTCACGAAATGGATTGAAGCAGTTCCGAACAGACAAGCTACGAACGTGGTAATCATTTCATTCCTTGAGAATAACATTTTGTCTCGTTTTGGTTGCCCGAATAAGTTAATCACTGATAACGTAGCAGCTTTCAAATAAAAAAAGATGATTGAGTTTTGTAACAAGTATAAAACCATTTTGGGACACTCAACTGCCTATCATCCGCAAGGGAACGGATTGGCAGAGTCTTCTAACAAATCTTTGGTCAATATCATTAAAAAGTTACTGGAAATAAACAAGAAAAGTTGGCATAAGAATTTGGTCAATGCACTTTGGCCAGATCGAGTGATCCAGAAGAAATCCATTGGTATGTCCCCCTTTGAGCTAGTTTATGGAGTTGATACAGTGTTTCCTACCTCTCTTGCAGCTCCAATAGTCAAACTTCTTTAGGAGGCTGGTAGTGAAAACGATCCTATGCAGAAAAGACTAAATCAAAAGATCCATTTGCAGCAGACGAGAGAAGAATTTTTTCAAAACACGTTCAAGCTGCAAGAAAGAATTAAGAAAATTTATGACAGAAAAGCAAAGGCATACAAATTCCAACTGGATGATGTGGTGCTGAAGTGGGATGCAAGGAATGAGGAAAAGGGTAAACATGGTAAGTTCAAAAATCTCTGGAAAGGACCCTTTAAAATTGCTGCATATCGTGGTCAGAATGCCTTTCTTCTGAAGGAAATGAATGGGGATGATTGTCCAGGAGGGCCAGTCAATGGTCGGCTGCTTAAGCGGTACCATTTCTGAGAAGTTTTCTGCTGTTTACATTGTCACTGTATATACCAGTTTATTTTAGTTTCATTGCAAAGAGTGTGCTATGATCTTTTCTTTAGTTTGGGGCCCACAGTGAAGGCTATAATTCTGAAGAATTATTTAAGCTTTGGTTTTAGTGTGTCAAGTTAGTCTTTCAGTCATTTTAATTTTAAAATTGAGTCAGTTTGAGTCAAGTTTCAGTTAATATATTGAAGCAAGAGCCTTGTGTGGATTTTTTGAAATAATGGACTCCATAGCCCAATGGACGAAGGCATTTCCTACTCTCCTGGAAATCTGTAGTTTTTGGCACCTCCAAGGAGCTACCATCCCCTTTCGAGCCAATGTTATAGTCAGTCTGTTCAGCCCTCCGTCAGAGATCAAAACCTCTTTTGTTGCATTTCATTTTTAGGAGTCCCGTGAGTCATCTGCATTCCATTAGGCACATGGATCATCTGACGAGAGTGGTTTTCCTCATGTCCCTCATGTCATTTACTTGCTGGTTCATGTTTGTTCTTTTAAAAAGGCATATACAATCTTCTTTTCATTAAAATTTGCCAAAATGTTGTCTTTAGGGTTTCATGGTCAATTAGGTCAGGGTTCCTTTAGGGTTTCGTCAAATAAATGTGTCGAAGTGTCCAATAATCACCAACAGGCATGAGGAGGTTTCCTTATCAATAAATTTCATTGGCAACTGTTCGAAAATGTGTTTTTCCTCAAAACTCTGTTTTGAGGAAAACACAAAGTATTTAGCATTTATTGTACTAAAATCATGTAAATTTTTGTTCTCTTCACTGCAGATTCCTTCATCTGCACCATGGTTTCTTTCCTTAGCCTAAGAAGCTCCAACACTTGCAAAAAACAAGCAAATTTCAGCTCATTCAGTTCATCAACAAAGCCAAAAGGTGAAAAAGTCCAAAAAACAGAGTTTGAAATCAAGTCAATTTGGAAACATTGGAAAAGTGGGTTTCATGAGCTAAAATATTAAAAGCTCTTGGTTTATAAGTAATGCCTTCAGTTGTAAAGATCATTTGTAAAGAGAGAAGCAAGAGAGAGAAAATTTGATGAGCAAGTGATAAGTTGGGCGACTTTGGGTGAAAATTGCTTGGCGTAACACACTGAGCAGGAGGCGTGGCACACTGGTGAGGTGCAGTGCATTGGGCATGAATACGCAGTGTTATTTTACATGAGCACGACACACTGGGGAGGCGCAGCACAATGGGTATGTTGCGCGGCGCATATAGCTAATAGGCCCGAAAAGTTCCAGAATGGCCTCCAAATTCCAAAAATGCACAAATTCCCTTTGTTTCAAGTAGGTTGAGCTCCAATTCTCATGTTCATCAAAGTTTGGTAGTTATGTTATGATGGTTGATGTGTTGAGTGTTTAAACAAATGATCAAACCCTATCATCTTAAATTACACAAACAAAGATTGCTGCTTAGGGTTTGACAACTATTTGCTTCCAAGTCTATCCTCTTTCCATCGTTCCCTTATCACATTTTTTCCCTGATTTCATTGTTCCCTAAATTTCTTCGGCCCCCTAAATCCACTAATCCCCTATCCCAAGTTCCCTTTCCCAAATATTCTATTGTAAAATCCCAAACCCTAACCTTGTAAAAAATATCCCATATTTCCCTAAACAAATCTATCCCAACATTCCCACATTTCCCACTAGTTTTCCCCTCTCCTAACAATCCCTTGTTTCACTATTTTCCCCTTGGTGACAAAGATCAAGCACATCACCAAAAGGCAGTCCAGCATAGTTTTCATACATCAACACCTGTTTATTTAAGCCACTTTCTCTATCAGCAGTTATGGCATCTAATCATTCATCTGATTATGAAGTGGAGACACAAAGTGACTCACCCATGGAGGAACATGCACCCCGAAGGCCTCATAGATGTGGCAGACATATCAGAGAAGAACCAACCACACTTATTGAATTGCGGGCCTGCCCTCTTGCCGTCTCTTGTTTCCAGCAGTAGTCATGTTATGAATTTTGTGAGAAAGTTACTAATATTCAATTTCATCATGAGTTGGCCCGCTTGTTTGTACTGCATTTACATGGTGATCAGGCCACTCTAGCTGGTGTCACTTTCACGCTAACACGAGAGTCCATTTCATTAGCAACCGGCATACCCAACATTGGAGAACCATGGAACAAGAGGCAGAAAATTGACCGACAATGCTATGAACCGTACATCAAGCCTGGATTTTTGAGACAGCTCAAGAGAGTGTTTCCATTTCGGTACCTTAAAGATGAATATGCTCCCTTAATCAAATTGATCATGAAGTATTTCAGTTGTGAGGGCCGGTTCTCCCGCTTGTATGCTTATCACATTAGACTGCTGATGCATTTTACCTGGGTATGGATGATGAACATCCCTTACTTCATGTGCCGAAGCATAGAGAGGATGACCACCCTTGTGCAGCACAAGACCCCTCAGTAGCAGTTTAACAGTATTTACCATTTTGCTCTCATCAAACTTGTGGTGGTTCATCAACTTGGATTATAGGGAATTACTTGAGATGATTTCATCTCTCATGAGTTTTTCAGAGCTTCACAGGGACCTTCAGAGGCTAGGCATGAGACAGGTGGATCCTCCTATCAGCATGAAGGTCATGAGACTCATACTACTACTATGCCAATTTTCATTACTTATCAGAAGGGCACGAGATAGTTATTTGTAGCAGCAAAGCGAGTGTTATCTCCACCTGGGGTGGATGGGGCCTCGCTTCCGACATTGGCACCATAGGTATAGGACAAAGGCAAGAGGCCAATGCAGGATGAGGGGCTTTCAGGTGAGCGGTACTTTATTCTTGTTCAGGATGACGATACAGACATGGGCCCACAAAGTGCAAATCTTAGGGAGATCATCCAGGAGCAGCAGACAGAGATCAAAGCCTTTTCCCTCAACCTGGAGAGGGCTAAGTGGACTATGAAATACTTGGAGTAGAGAAACAAGTAGCTTGAAGAACAGCAGGTGATTATGGAGTTATAAAACATCAGGGAGAATTGCCAAGCTACCCAAAGGAGGAGGATTGAATTCACTTCATTGGAGTAAGAGATTAACGATGATCGGGAGTCTTGGCTTGAGAGAGTCAACATACACTTAGAGAAATTGTTGGACAAGGCTGATAGGGACAAAGCATTATTGAGAGACATGGCTTTCCACTACATGGCACGGAACAAGGTTTGCAAGGCGCGAATAAGGAATTTAAAGGCAAAACTAAGGAAGGCATCCAAAAGGAAAAACAGGAAAAAAGAGCATGATCGACTCTAGATATTGGCTGAGGCATCCTTGGCCCATCATAGCTCTTGATAGAGAAGGTCCAGCCCAAAATTCAAGAAATTTGGAGCAATTTTTGCGTTTTAAAAATTTATGCACTAAAAAACAGGGTTTTCCTCCCTATGCGCCACACCACATGGCGCGCGCTTTTGCTAGAGAGCTCCAAATCCAAAAAACTTTGCATTTCTGGATTTGGCATGAAAAATTATGGTTGCTTGTTCATGGCCAAGAAATTTGGGTAGGTTTTGGGCCCTCAAAGAGGTCAAAAGCACTCAAAAATTGACCTCTCTGCCCCTATTTTGACACACTGGAAGCAGTCTTGAGAGATTGGATATTTAAAGGGGAAAATGGACACCAAATCTTGAAATTCCAGTTGGGTTGGAAGGTAGACAGGTAGGGATTTCTAACGAGCTATCATGAGCTCAATTTGGACTTCGGGAAGTGCCTCAAAATCAGCTCCGAAGTGGCACTATGTATAGAGAATCAGGCGCGACACATAGAGAAATTTGGCCTCATTTTCACTCTTCAGCTCAGAAATTCGCCAAGTTTTGACTAGTTTTACTTTTTCATGTAATTATTGATCTACCATGATGTAATTTTATAACCATGATGTAATATTGGCGCATTTTTACTTGTTCTAGAGGATTCGTTCACTAAAAAGTGAAAATTAAATGAATGGATCAGTTTCCTAGCATATAGAGGCAAGTTGTTTGATTGCCTAGATTTCAATTCCTTGTTTAGAATTGCTTCAAACAACTCCTAGAATGATGAGCTCAACCCCTAGAGGCATGGGAATGGGTTAGGATGGTTTATATATCATGTATTTTTTGAGTCATTTTCAGGGTTGGACACTTGGGATTGCTTGGCACTTCATTGAACATTCATTTTCAGCATTTCTGGAAAAGGAAAGACCAGGGTTTTGTAGCACTTGTTGGTATCCTTGTGGCTTTGTGTTTTGATGGTGTTTTTATTCATGTAATTTTAAGTTCATTGATGTTTTATGTATGCCATTCCCTTCTCTTTTCTTCTAAAATTAAAAAAATTGAGTGACAAAGGTAGAATTCATGAGTTTGTTGTGCTCTGCCTTTTAGTTTTGTTTAATTCTCAATGTTTTCTTTAGTTTGAAGAGGATTCTTGATAGCCTCTTGCCCTCTTCAGCTGCTCAACAGTCTTTTCTGTCCATTTCATTTAATCTAAAGCATCAAAGCTACTGCCTACGTTGCCCTAACTAGAACTCTGCAAAAATTTGGCCTCATCCCCGGACCCAAAATTTAACTTTCCCTTTTTCCAACAAAAAACCCAAAAAACTCATACTAAATCCTTGCATTTCATACCTAGCCTAAAATGATTTTTTCTTTCATTCATCTCAAGCCCCATCATTTATCTTTTGCTGAGATTGACCGAGAGAGAGCCCTCTCCTATCCTCGTAGGGCTAGCTACGAGGCTGAGCGTGGTTTGATGTGGACCTAGAAGTTGACCTTTTCAGCTTGAGGTAAATCTAGGCTCTAACAAGTCCCACTAAGACTGGTAGCTATTGTAGAAACAAACAAACTAAAACTACTTTCACTTTCCTTTATGAGAAGTAGACAAGAGGGGAACAAAGGACACCAACCTCAGTCTTGCGCTTGGTTCCTTGCTTGTTTCCTCTCCTTTCTGATAGATCTTTGCCACTTCTTCTTCGTCTACCCAGCTTCAAAGAGCACCTATGGAATCAAAGCAGCATAATACTATCGAAGAACAAAGATCTACATTCATAAGCAATACATGACCAGATATGTATTGACCACACAAATGCATATATCATCAAACATAAAATAATGTGGAGGAAAAATTGAATAGCTTTATTAATATCAAGAATAGCAAAGAGGATTACAACCAATTTTTCTGACCCAACATCATCCTCCAGCATGAAATCCCTTCTTCACCTCATGTAAAGCTTAGATCACCCAACACTATGATGTTGCACCAGGAAACCAACAGCACTTCCTTAGAAGATAAAGGATTCCAGCCTCCTGGATCTCTGTGATGAGGGATCCATATATAGATGAGTGTATGGGGGTGAGTCAACTTTTGGGATTTCTATTAGTGTCCTCTCTCTAATAGTTCTTGATTCCACTTGGAGATTGATGATCTCTTAATCATCCTTCGGCGAATTCAAAGAGGCAAGTGTTAGAGGAGAAGTTTCTGGAAGATTCTATGATCCTCCGCCTTGCAAACTGTCTCTACCATTTGTCCATTCTCGCCCATCACACCCTACAGAAGGGTTTTCCAGTATGCATCACACCCTTTACACTGAGTAGGTGAGATGCATCGCACACTCTGCACTGGGCATTCTGTATGGTCCAGTTCTGAGTAGTTTTCTGTGGAGAATTTCTGGGAGATGATGTAATCACCTGGCCTTGTTCCTTTAGGGAGTGAAGCAACACTTTTAGGGGCTTAGGAGCCTTTGGTTTATGGAAATTTATGATTGGGGTTGCAGTGCCCAGAAATGTCTATAACAGTTGCCCCCTAAAGCATGAGGTCGTTAATATATTAATGTCAGGTGAAATGCTTTATCATGAGGATCCAAAGTTTTTTCGAGCTGGAGGGTGACCTGTAATAAGATACAATACAATACATTATCTTCATAATATTTTTCATGATCTAGCTAAGGTGGGCGTTCCCATGCTCAGATTTATAAATTCATTTTCATGTACATAGGACAGACAACCATCTGTGTAGCAGACTGATGATTCAGACGGAGTCATCATCCTTTGATTTGGATGATCATCTGTTTGGAAATGATGTACATTTGATGTCTTTATATTCTTGAATATATCGCAGCATGGATGGATGAAACTAGATTCGGGGTCTTCAAAACTCGTTCAATCTTCACTCGGAGTACAAGTCGATCCATGTGAAAGATGTTCTAGAGTCGAACATGGAAAGACATAGCATGATTACCAGCCAATGATGTAAGTTGTTAACAGGCACGAGAGGAATCACCAATAATGACAATGACCCTCAAGGTACTACAGTACAATTCGCGTGGTGTGAAAAATGGACCTGGCATCGAACACCATGCAAAATCGCTCGGTCGAAGGCCATTGATGTAAACCTGTCGCCGAAAGTGAGAAACTTGCCATTGAGGCATGCAAGCTTCAAAGTACTAAAAGGGGTTGTTCCTAGGTCGACTTCTTGGATAATGAGCTGATGTCGACAAGAAGTGACCGGTCGTAGGATGGCCTTAATGAATCCCACATCTACGACACGAAATGGAGCAAATGATTTTGGAGGTGAAAACGATCTGATGATACAGGGTTCAGGGTGGTGGTCATGAAAGAATGGAGCATGAATGTATTACGGCGGATGAGACAGAGGTGAATTCTCTGAGTGACTTCTTTTGAACATACCAGTGACACTGACAATGGATTGGTAGTGTTAACCCCAAATATGGATGGTGTGATGGACCAATGGTGATATGACCGGTGAACAAATAACCCAACTCGACTCGGATGTGGAGTGAAAGTGTTATGTTCAAGGGCGACTTGCTACCAATAAAGTTTTTTCAAGTTTTATTCCCAATTTTTCCCCAGTCATTGCTGACTAGTACCTCTTTATTTTTATCAAGCTTGAGGAGGATAACATATGATTTTTCTATAATCCACCCTTCGGGCGAACCTGTGGCTATGTTTTAACGAGCCTAGCGACAATGAAACTCATTCTCGTCCATTTGGACAAGTTTGTCGCTATTGATTTTAATGAGTTTAACGACAATGATAAATCGGTCCATTTTCAATTTTAGAGAGTCTGAAAAAGGGACGGAAAGGAAACTCTAATGATTCTTTTTCGTCATATAATCCCTTAAGTCTGAAAAAGCATAAAATAATACGAAAGGGATGAATTTTCGATAATTTTAACGAGCCAAACAAGACAAGCGCTCGATATTTTTGTGTAATAATCCCTCATGTCCAAAAAGATTAAAATCTAGAGGAGGGATAACACTTTCGATGACTTTAACGAGCCGGAGAGGCCAATCGCTCGGCAATATTTTCATATTTTACAAGTCAGGTGAAAAGAGCTTAAAGGAGACTCATTTTTTGAGGAATGAGTGATAATTTTGGGTAGGAGCTGATTCCAAGAAAGGTTTAGAATTTTCCAATCATGTCAGTGTCACAAGATGATGTTCCTCAAAAGCATTAAGCAATCAAATGGAGGTGTATGATCGACTAAAATGGAGTGGAGGTGATGATGAGAACACAATCAAGGCTTAAAAGCTGATGATAATGCATTCACAATGGTTATTTACCTGAAATTGGTTCATTTTTTAACGAGCTTAAACTCTGGGGTAAACATTTGCTCATTGCTTAGGTTTAATTTTTAACGAGCTTGAACTCCACATAAAAACTGCTCGTGCCAGTCATATAATAAGGATATCTCATCTATAGATGCCATTTTTTATGGAGCTTGCACCTTTCAAAGCTTTTCCCAGCATCCTTTCTTTATGCAAGTTAGGAATGACCAATCCTATGAATTTAAAGGGTTTGAGAATCTACAAACTAAGAAAATAAATTATCGCTCTTTGCTCGCATGCAAAAAGGTTTGCATGCCCCTGGGTATAGTGAAAAATTTCCTACCTACCATTTAGAAGTTCTCACATCTGCAAGATAGTTTCCATCCACATAATAGATAGAAACACTTCCTGGCTTAGTCCATCTGGAAAAAGGTGATTCTAAATCCAAACCACCTAACCTTGATGAAGGAATCTTATTCCGGTCTAATTCCCTCTTCCTCTATGGATGGGTATCGGAACAGTCATTTTCGTTCGCGGAAACCTACTCTATACCTAGAGTTTCCCTGCCGGAGCAAGCCAGGGTGCATGCCCCTTGGGTTTCAGTCATGTCCTCTCGAATCACTCGCGCTCTTGAGGTGGACAGACTGGAGATTGATGAGACATTCCTTACGTGAAAAGACCATTCGGGGATGGCATTTGACTATTAGCTATGTGTGAGCCAGGGAACGAAAGTGGATCTACAAGCTGGACCACTCGGCCTTCATGCAGAAAACACATTACTCTAAAGAGTGAGGAGACAATGGCTCCCATGCTATAAATATAGTCGCACCCAAGGAGTGGATTATTATCTAGAGGTCCTTGGACTGCCATTATGTTCATATAAATGGTTTTCCTTCTCAACGTTATGGGCACATTGGGAAGGATCCCTACCGGTCGACTAGTTCCTTTGTCGAAGCCTGTCAGATTTCTCATCTCAAATAGAAGCGATGGAAAACCAAGCACTTTCCAAGCAGTTGAGGAAAGGATACTCGTAGAAGCCCCTTCATCTATGATGGTACTAGCCAGGACCATCCTGTAAGCTTGTACAATGATTCCGAATGGTACACTAGCCACTAAACGGGGTCTGCCTAGAAGATTCCAATCGAAGGAAACGACTAGGTTGCTTGGAGGTGGGACCAAATAGATGGCCAGATACAACTCTGACGAACTTCCTTCCTATAGTAAAGGAATGGGTAGACTTCCCCCATGTTCATCAAAGTCTGTGTTTACGAAAAGAATTTGAAAGGTTTCATTCTTATTCTCTCTAGTGACTGTATCATCTGAAGATGGACCTTCTGAAGGCAAGACTTGGTCAATTGCCACCTCAACCTTTTGAATTTCGTCTGGTATGGATTCGGAGGGTTTATCTTCAATGATAGACACTTCAATTGACCACAACGCCGTGCCAGTCAAATTTTCAACCAGTGATGGACTCGGCAAGAGTTTCTTATATCTAGGAGGAAGCCGTAGCGGTGAAGCTGGACGGTTATCCAAAACTCTTTTAGCTTCGTCTAGGAAGGGACAATGGTGGATGACGTGATCGCCTTCACACAGCTTACAAAGAAATTTACATTTCCTTTTTTGTCCAGATACTTCGCTTTCACTAGTTGACAATGTACTTTCAACACGATCGAAGGTTGATGACACCGGATTGTGCAAATGAGGAGACCGGTCCCTTAAGATCCGAGGGATGCAAGGACAATCTCAATGATAGTGGTCTCCTCTGCAAATGACACATGGATATTTAGGCTTGGACGGTGCAGTGTGTGGATTTTCGCTAGACGATGCATGATTTCCCCTTTTTGCCTTTGGCTCCTTCTTTTTCTTTTCTTTCTTCTCCTTCCCCTTCTTCCCCTTCTTAGTTACTTGATTTTCAGCTTTACCAACTTCATCAAGCGAAGAGGAAGGAAGAGAGGGATAAATGGACGAAGTAGAAGGTTGAGGGGTAACTCCAGTATCATCTAGTTGCTGACTTGATTGTTCAGGAATTACAGTATTCTGAACGACAAAGGTAGAGAAGAGCCATATGGGCAAGCCAATCGTCAACCCTGGAAGTGACAATGTGGCCATATGGGGTGCACCAACATCTCCCCAAGAGGAGAAAGGACTAGGATTTCCTCCAAGGGGAAATACTTGGTTGGTAGACTCCATTTTTCTCAACCTAAAGACCAACGAGAGAACTGTGATGTTATTCCAATTAAAATAAATTTTAGACACTTTGACACAACTTGTTTTTCCAATTTTTAAGAGTCCAGAAAAAACAAAAGATGATTCTAGTTGCCTTCGATTTTTAATGAGCCTGAAGTGACAAGTGCTCAGATGGACCTTTTCCTTTAAGGAGTTTGAAAAGGAACGAAAGAGACTGTCATGCGGAATGAGTCGATCTTGTGGACAAGATAGACCTTCCTAGAATCTAAAGAAGACCTAATGACAAGCAAACCAACCAGACACTATCTTTCTCTAAATGTGATTTTATAAATAATGGAAAACAAGTGTGTTTAAGGCCTACCTTATGTCCAACGCAAGTTTGGGGATGCCTCCACTCCTTTGATCCAAATGAGTTCCTTTGTCACGAACTTGCAAACACAAACAAGGCAAAGAAATCAAATAGCACCTGAAAAGCCAATATCATAAAACATATTTAACATGAAAGTCAAGGAGTCCATGAAACAAATAACATGAGATACTTGTTGAGAAAAATGAGCATGATTGTATTAATTCAAAAGAGAAGAACCTTACAACCTTTGCCTTGACGCTGTACAAGCTCCTCCCAGGGTCCAACAAGAAGTCTCCTCTACTTTGACAAGCTTCACTCACTCCCCAATGAAGGCAAAAAGGTATGTGATCTCTCCTCTTAAGCTCAAATAGGAAGTCTTGATTTCACCAACATTTACCCTAAAAATGTTCAGCTTCTAACCTCCCTAGCCACTAACCCAATGCCTCAATTTATAGTGCAATGGAGGGCAGTTACTAGGTCCCCCTTCAAAGGGATAGAATCCTCCTTCAAAGGGATAGCTCCTCCTAACAAGGGATTAGCTCCTTCTCTTTTGGGATGCATGAACCACTTTGGAGCGAACAATCCACGTGAAAATTCCTTCTAGAATCACCTAGAATTAACCCAAAGCGAGTTTTTTAAGATAAAAATTGTGCCTTTTGACTTTCATAGGGGTACGCACCCTCCCCTTTACATACAGAGTGTATAAGTACGCAGGTACTCTGAACAAAGAGTGCGGGCCCGCAGGCAAAAGTGAGAGAAAGTGCGGAACCAGAGTTACATTGCTTTTTGATGTCTTTCTCTCATTTCCAAAGCTTATTTTGAAGAAGATGCTTGAGGTCTGAAGACTTGCTTAGGAGGCTGGTATAGGTGGTGAGTAGACCGATATTGGACTGCAAATAATCAAGGTGATGATATTTTGTGTAACAGATTGCCCCCTAAGTGCGAAAGTCTGTAGTAGATGAGGAATTATTCATTTATCATTTAGGAAAGAGTGAAGTACTTTAATCATTTCGAGGATCAATCTCGCAGGAGAGCCCGGTTTGGAACCTGTAAAAAAATTCAATGCAAAATATATATAATGAGATCATATCATCGCTGAGGTAGGCATTCCCATACTCAGATAAAAAACTGACTAAAAACACTAACTACTGCTCCTGATATAGGAATGATCTTGTAACACATCATAAGTATAGACACATGTGGACACAGTATGGACGTAGCCATCTGTTTATGAATAGTCCATAGTATAATGAATATAAAATTCCTCGTAGCCTGGATGGTGGAAACTAGATTCAGGATCTTCATTTCTACTTCCCGAAACGGTATGATTCTATCCATGCGAATGAATGTGTCGAAGTCGAACATGGTAGAAACCGCTTGATTACCAGTCAATGATGTAAACTGTTAACAAGCGTGAGAGAAACCACCAATAATGGCAATGGCTCTCAAAGTACTCAGTACAATCCATGAGATGTGATAAGATGTGTTGATGTCGAACATGTCACGGAATCCTTTGGTCGAAATTCGATGGTGTAAACTGTCATCAAAGGCGAGAAACCTGCCATTGAGGCATGCAGATCTCAAGGTACTAACAATTTCTAGATCATCTTTCTAGATAATGAGTTGAAGTCAATAGAAAGCGATCCGTCGTAGGCAAGCCCACAACACGAAATCATAGAACAAGTTGAAGAAATTTAGTTGCAAGGACTGACTCAGGGATGGTCAAGATGGATGACAGACATTTTGCAAATGAATGGCTTATTTGCACTGACCTCTTGAACACATAACGACACGACAGATGTTTTGGTGACAATTGACCCAAAGTTAATACCTAGAAACTAGCTGAAGACTTTCAATGTGGTTTGATCAACTGTTAGGTAAAGGATTTCCCAACCCAGGTGAATGAAAGTGTCGTGTTCAAGAGTGGTTACAAAGTATGACAAATAGACTCACTTTTCTCTC
>APFE031099208.1:0-10411 GCA_000404065.3 Pinus taeda
TTTTTTGAATTAATGTTCGCACTTGTTAGCACGCGATATGCGTCTGATCACCCATTCAATGGACGGTCCGATCCTTTAGAACCTTAAACTCCTTTAAATGATTTTCTCGGGTCCGCTAGACGAGGTAACTTGCTTGCAAGTTTCCACATGATCATCGTGGATCTTCTTCCATCGGATGACTATGATGTTTCCTCTGCCATTCTTCTTCCATCGTTATTATTCGTCGATTTGGCTGATCCAACGGTTTCCATTCTTTTTCGTTTTAACTCTTTCTACGCTGTCGATCTTTAACATATGGGTTAGGGTCCCACCTTATATCAGATTCGAAAGCCATAAATAATATAAAACAAATCACTACTTTTGGACTTCCACATTCTCTTTTAATTATGTTAGAACATAATATTTGATTTTTATTTTTATTTTTTGCGATGAAATTGAAAACATAATCTAAATGACAATGGATGCTACAACACATATAATCCTTTTAATGCAACATCCAAAACAACCTTATGAAATAATCTCAAATTTATGAAATAATTGTAATTCCATCATTTCGTTGCTAACATTGACAAGCCTTCAAATTATCACTTTTCATGGCCCATATTATGCCTAAATTTGATTAGTTTTGCCTCCGAAGTTAAGAACTACAAGGAAAACATTATTACTTTTGATGACTAATGTAGATTTTATGACTTACACTTATCAAATAAAAAATGATATCTTTCATTCTCAATGTTGAATATGATATATGCTTGATCTTGAGTGTTTTGATAGATTTAGCTGATTTACATCTTTGAACTCATATGGTCTACACATAGGGAATATTTAGCCTTAGTTAAGGGACTCAATATACAAGAAAAAAAATCTCCTTCACTTATTATCATAGACCACTTTTTTGAAAGGTTGAGAAACTTTAAGAGATCTTGTCCCTTCACAACCTTGAAAGATGCTAGCACTTGGAGGTAGAACTAAATACTTTAATCAATTTTATCTCTTCTAGATATTAAGGATGTGGATTGAATGGGAGGGAAAATACTCCCTTGGAATAACATGCATATAATTAGGATGTTAAGGGACAACTCCCATCGATCAAGAGAATTATTGGATGAGCCAGATAAAACTTTTTTCAAGTACAAATAGAAGATAGTATTATCATTTCATTTTCCTTGTTGATATTTAAACCAAATTCAAGTTATAGACACGTGGTATAATTCTTCCTTTATGTTACAAGATAATTTTGGATAATGTACATATATTTTTGTTTAAGTTCCAAGTATTCGAGTTTCTCCAAGGGTTTCAAAAACTTCCTTGAGTAAGTTCCACTTAAAGAAAGGTCTAGGAACTCATGTGATATATATATATATATATTTTTTTAGGTTTTAATTTCTTTTTACGAGTATACAATATTTTGTAGAAAACAAAGTGCCAATCTCTTTCAATTTATTTAATAATAGTACTTCCTTTTATTTATTACTTTCAACAATAATTTAAATTTATGTATTTTTCTTAAATGCCTTTGATTTACAATGTTTAATACCATGATGTGGATCCTAGGGATTCAACTTTTAATATTTTGTGTTGTAAGGATTGAATAGTCTATCCACATTATAGGCCATTACTTCAAGGAGGCCTTCTCATTTAATTGATTTTTTATCCACGAGGTAGTGACCCTAGACCACCGTTTGTCTTCTGTATATTTTTAGAAGAGATAATAGTGAAAGTCATGAACCTGAGTGCATAAATAATAAATTAGAACCGGCTATCAAAATTTAGCATTTCCTTTATTACAACCTTTTGTTAGAATTAATAGTTTATATTTGATTTTTGCCTTTTGCATACATAGTGCATAACATCTTATAAATTTGTATGATGATTGGGTTGTTAATTAAAGTGCAGTTGACGATGGATTTAGTATATGTTGTAATTTTTTGGTGATATTTTTTGGCATTGTTATTAGGGAGGTTGCGAAAAATTGCATTAAGAAAAATTTGATTTTTTTTGGAAAAAATAACATACTAATTTGCGTGTATTGACTTATAAAAATGTATATTTTTACTAAAAACAAACACTTAGTGTAGCTAAAGTAGGTACACATGGACAAGTACAACATTAAGAAACTTTTAAATTTTTTTGAAGTAGCTTGCTAATGAAAACTTGATTGATCTACTACAAATTCTTGAAGAATTTCTTGAGCTAGTTGAGGAAGGAGAGTACTGTGAAATTTCTGTGAACTGCAACAACTGGATATTATTCTCCTAACTTTAACAATTTATTCTTCTTCTATAATTATTATTACGACAAATAACGAATAATTCACACTACGATTCTTCACCAATAAAAATAAGATGTTGAAACAAAACACAGAACTGAGAAATATATGTACACACAATAAAAATGACTATTATTTTTGGACAGAAGTCCTTAGAAAACCTCGAAGGGAAAACTACTGCAACATATGAGGGTTTATATTATTATGCAACAAAAATAGAGAATTATAAGTGGATGTATAACTGTAAATTTATCTCGAATGGAAAAATACTCGGAAAATTCATTTTCCTCTCAAAAAATTGGTCTAGCCTCTCCTTGACCACTTGCACCCCTCCTTGACACTCGCACCATTGGCCAGCAATGTTTTGAAGTAGAACACTTGAAATAATCTATCAATGAGGAGACATTGATGTATTTTCACTATCGATAGTGAAGGAGTTAACTTCTAATGATTGCAAACCCTAAGGTACTGAAAAAGGATTCTATAACTTATTCCATGAGTCAGAGTCGATGGGAAAATATCTGCTGGAAGGAAGGAATTAAGGCATCCCACATCAACCAAATGAGTGTAACCCATAGGCCAATGATTTGGAAGAACTTGGATGAAGAGAGATAAAATAATCGTTCTGAAGTACATTTCTAGCATACACAAGATGTAGCTAGCACATGACAGAAATCCTCTAAACCAACCAATAATGAGAACTGACACAGAGGCGAGGAATCCACCAATAGGGTCAAATGGAAACCCAGGTACTGCATGAATCCAAATGTGTGATAATGTAAGATAATGTCGAACTTAAGGGAAACCACTTAGTTGAAAACCCATGATATTGATCGATGTTGAGCACAAGGTCACCTATAAATGTTATAAATAGGGCCAGGGTGTGAATCTAGGTTTACTCTCAGAGAAATTTGTCAAAGTCGATAAGAGAAAACCCGCCAACAAGAAGTCAATGGGGACCTCCTTAACTAGCACGAGTAAAGGACCAAATATCTGATGTGATATTGAAGATAACTTGAAAGACCAAGTATGGATGACACAAATGAGTCAAGATACACCACAGAATGGCCAAAAACATGTTTATTTCCCTTGAACAAAAGCACGACTCAATGTGACTTTATGGTAGCATGAAATAACTTTGTATAATTTGCAATGTAGGAGGCATTGACAAACTCCCCATATGATTGGAAGAGAGAACCAACCAGAGGAGGGCTGACTCACGAACAAGGTTATGGCCTTCCCTAAAGCCAGACTAAGTCCCATCCCATTGAAGGAAAGACTCATTTTAAGTGCTTTGTTCAAGGGAAACAAAATTGATTCTGGATGCCATCAAATGATGAAGAAACTATCTTGTTCTTGCTCTTTTTGGAATATTTTATTTTTTTGTCTTTTTCATATTTAAAGCTTGAAAAGTAATAAAATAATGCCTATAGTACAGTGGAAAGAACGTTTGTCAAGGGAAAATGCAGTAGTTCCTAGGACTGGAACAATCCTATGCTCAAAGCAAGGTGGCAGATGTTGGTCATCAACACTCGGGGGAATGTTCTTTTTCACGAAAAAAATAGGTGTCAAGTCACAAAGGCTAATGAATGGATGGTTTCAACTTACAAAAGGTCATGGTCAAAAGTGTCTTATACATGAGTCCAAATGAACCTGGATTAAGGCCAAAAAAGGTAAAAGTAGTCAAAATGCAATGAATTAGTACAACTTAACTCATGGGAGCCTCTAGGGTATACAACCAGAAAATAATGGAGAAGAATAAGAATGAGGCTTCAACGCAAAGTCATGGCGGAACTAAAGAGGACTCCTGAGCCTACACAATACTTGCAGCATGGGTGACATATGTCAGCTAGGATATAAATAGGAAGCCCTTGTAAGGAAAGTCTCTACCACTATGTTACGACTTTATAAGACGACGATTGAAAGTGGTTTAAAAATCGCAACATAATTGGGTTGACCATATGGCTAAATATTGCAGTATGAGGTCAAGATGCATAATGCAAAGGAAAAGTGATGTCTTAACCTATATGCCAATTTAGAAAATGATATCTGCCACGATAGGTCAACAATTATGGAGTTGAAGTAGCGGAAAAAACATCACTAAGTATTCAATGCCCTGAAAAACAACCTTTCCCAACACTTCAAGCAAAAAGTCAAAAGTTCATAAAATTATAAAAATAAAAAAAAATGAACTTTAGAAAAGTGGTTTCAAAATTTAGTTATAAAATGACTTTTCAAACTCCCCCAAATTCATTTTTACTATTCAAGTGTTGAGAAGGGGGCTCTTTGAGCAAATTTGGGCAAACCACATCGACCAAATCATCCAAAGAACTCAACATCTACAGTCTACAGGTAATTTTATCCCTTAAACTCATTCAATTGAAGCAAAATTTCAAGATTGTAAACATATTTTAAGGATAATTTTTTAATTTTAAATGCTTCTCAGCATGTACGTAGGTTGATATCATGAAAGCCGCGTATAGAAAGCCCTATACGCGAGTTTTTAGAGGAAAATTCACGTAAGTATGCGACTGTTCTTTAGAAAAATAACGTACACGCAGAGGAAAATGAAAATCCAAAATTCTAATGGATAACATCTTTCAATTTTTCAAGATGTCTATCATTTGGAGAGAGAGAGAGAGAATACAGATGTTGACAATGCTGTTTTACAAGATCAAGAATCATTGGATGTATTAAAAATTTGTGGTTTACTTAAATTCTTCATAATGCCCAACAAGAAGACACAAACTCAACTGCTAGAAATGTTAGTTCATTATTGGGATGCAGAGCAAGGAATGTTCATTATATGTGATATGCCTTTACAGGTCGAAGTAGAGGACATATAATTCATAACAAGGTTTTCTTGAAGGGGGGAAGCATTTGATATTAAACGAAGGATCCGTGGAGGCCTTAACATTGAAGATTACATTTCTGTATACTGTGCAAAAAATACAGGAAAATTTAGATCACAGGTTCCAACCAAGGAAATTACAAATTTATCGATCAAAATCATTCTTTTTACTATTTCCATATTAGCAAGTTCAACCTCACTACATTAGGCTTCACGACCTGGTATGTTCTTGGAAATAGAATGCTTGAGACTGATTGTCTACGATTGGTGCACAACACTCTTTATTAACATGAAGAAACAATTGACTTTAGTTAGATAGGGGAAGATGAAGAAATTTGGATATGGTATCATCCTTTGCATGTTATTATTTGAGAGGATTCTGGTGCTACGACCCAAATTAGTTATCACCATCGATAGTCCTAGATATCCTAGGATGGCCAGATGGGCGGATCTGATGAAGAGACTTGAAGGAGGCGAAGTCACTCGGGTGGCATTTAATGAAGAGTTCTTCCAATGGTGGGAGAAATAAGTCATGGCCATAGATGAATACCCCTATGTAGGTGTGGACTTTCGAGAGGACCTAGAGCTGGCACTTCCACCAGATATTGCATGGGTGGCATTGGTAAAATTTTTGATTTTAACTTATTCAATTTTTTTTTTGGATTTTTAAAATGTAATCTCAAGACATTCAAAATATTTTTTCCGTGAAACAAAAATATTACAAGATTAAAATGATCATGACACAGATGTTGGACCAGTGAGACCTGAGGGTTTACCGAGGCATAGACATCGTGGTAGAGACACAGAGACAACAATAACTAAGTCTGAGAGAGTTATTAACACTGTTGAGAGGAACTAGGAGCGTCTGGCTCGCTAGGTTCCCATAGTATCGGTAGAGGATCTCCCTGAATACAAAGACAAGTGGTTGGAGTACCACAAGAGTGGGTGTGACTCTTCTGACAAGTGGTAAATGCCACCATATTCTTTTGAGATGCTCATCCAGGGTAGGGCCCACAACCTTAGATTTTAGATGACTGATTGTTTTTTATTGTGGACATGATCAGGCTTAAGCCCTAATTCTGTAGGACATTTGTCCACACTTCGTAATATTTTGACATACTCTATCTATCTATATACAGATATTTCGTGATGATTTGATCATATATACAGATGATTTTGTGATTTTTTTTTTTTTTTTAATGTGATGAATGATTAATATGATAATACAATGCTTGGTTAGCTATAAAATTAGATAATTCATTATATGATCGTGGAATATGAATGAAAGTAATAAAATTAAATGATCTTTGTAATAATATTACTCTCATAAATTGGCGATGAAATAAAGGATCTCTTACACGATAAATGTTATTCAATTGAGACACAAACAATTGTGAATCCAAATAAAACACTAATGATTCAATACCATGATATATTTCTTTAGATATTAAATTAATAATGACACTGTATTCAACCATATTATTAGAAGCAGGACCAATACATATGCCTCTTGAGACTAACAACTGACCATATGGATAATATATTACCTAAGCAACGGAAGATAAATTTTGTGTATGTCTACTAGTACCATCGAAGAATCCTAAATACACCAAATCACCCATCAGACCTACCAAAGAAGATAAAAAATATCATCATTACCATGAGACCCATAGAAATAAATAAAAGACTATGTACAATATTTACAAAAAGAAGCAAATGCTAGGCAAGAGCCTAGGCACAATACTTCTTAAGGTATTCTTCAGGGGAGCAATCCGCTATGATCAAGATAACATTAGGACTTTTTGAAATGTTCACCGGAATGGTTTCCAAAATACTAGACATATTACCTTTGGAATAAATATGTGATGGATCCAAAGGGTTATGAACATTTGCACTGAAATAAAGACTAAACAAGTTTGATTCAACCTCACGCAAGTTAGGGAGAAAATAAGACTGATGATGAAATTCATCCCACGATATTTCTACCCTAGTCAGTGCTTCTAGGATTGCCTCGTCATATGGTAAAACAATGTCAAGGAAATTCATAGCCAAAGTAGAATCAACTGTCCGGACCAAAGAAACATCCCCATCTTCATCCTATGATGGGAGAGGGATGGGATCAAAATCTACAAAATTCACAATAGATTGATATTCAATTATTATTGAAGACATTGGATAAACCATTCCACCTACTTTCTCCTCTTCTAATGTGGCAATAAGAGGGGGAAAGGGCTAAGGATTAGAAAAATAATGAGTTTTGAAAGAACCATGTCGAGGAAACATCCTGCAAGATGAAATGGTATTGACATGAGAAATAAGAGATGGAAGATCAAAAGTTACCATCAAAGAAGAATACATTCCAACTCCTATATTCTCAACAAGCTTCTTGGTATTCTTTACCGAGGGAACAGTGGAGTCAGCAGATGCATTGGGATCATTAGGAGAATAAATTAACTGATCAAGCGTACGAATTCTCCCTTCATGGTGGAATCACAGGATGTCAAAAAAGGATGAAATAATTTAATCCATTGTGTAAACCTAATTGCGACCCAAATAAAAGATTGTAATCGAGATTAGCATCTACTATATTCACTTACACATTAGTGACCTTTCCCCCTACACAAATAGGGAAGGAAGGTAGAATTCCATGAGGCCTATGAGAATGGCCATTGCTTGCAGTTAAGAGAGTACGAGAGGGAACAACCTTAGGTGACCCAATAACCTTCCAATATGACATAGACATGATGCATATGGAAATTATTGTTTGAAAGTATTATTCTAATATGTATATTTAATCTGGAAATCTATATGATGAGGGATTCTACTCTTGAAATTTGACATATCAAATGTGATTACCATAGAATTCTTAGGTTCTACTTCTCTGATTGCAGTGAGAAAAACAATCCTCTGTGCAGGACACAATTGGAGTACTTCTAATGTCAACATGACATAAGGGCTCTGAGCTAAATCTTCGATAATTAGTAGTTCTAAGAAGCCCTCACATTGGGATTATAGGTTGAACATTTTGAGGATCCTTTTGAAATCTGAGGTATAGGCTCTACTACAAGCCTCTCAATACGTAGAGGTTATGAGGTATTGGAATCAATTTTAGATTTAGAAGGTGCAACCACTCCATAATCATGAGATCTCGATGAAATATCAACATGAGACTGAACCATATATACATTTGATGTAGCTTCCCTGTCCTTGTTTCCCTGAGCGAGGGTTCCAGAACTAGAACTTGCGCTAGCAAATAGTTGTTTTCCTTGGGGAAAATGGTTTGTAAGCACATCCCAAGAACTAGAAGAACCTTGTTGAGCTAACAAGCGTTGAGCATCTTGAATCTTGGGGAAAATATGGGTAAGGTGATCTCCACTACATAACTTACATTGGAACTTAACCTTTTTCTTAGATTCATTTTTTCCCTCACGAGTGTTATCACTAAGTTTATTGGCATTTCCCTCCCCTCACTTATGTTTTTTCTTTCCATGCCCCTTCTTCTTCCCATTGGGTTGTTGATTTCATTTGGGATTTGAGGACTGGACATAGTTAAATGCTAAAGGTTGAGAAGGAGCAGACACAAACAGAATAGTTTGTGCTGCATAGGCATACTGTAGAGACAATTGTTTAATTGATTTAAAAAACTAGCAACTTTACTATCAATCGACATTTTAACACCGTCAACATGGGGACCCAATTTCGATTTGGTGAGGTTTACTTTCGAACTAGGATCATCAAGAAAAATATTATAAAGAACTCCCGACTAGGAGTAAATGAGCTCTAATTATTGGGCTCTGAAGATAATTTATTCTTTAGTGAACACCCTGGAAAGTGACACATTGTTAAATATATTCGCTTGCAATAATAAACCATTCTAGAAGAAATTCATTCGAGATATAGGCATTGATCATTCCCTTTCTTCTTCTCCACTCTTAGATGTGTTCAGAAATATGTGTAGCCTTATCTTGTTCAAAATTGGCCAGAAGCTCAGTTTCAGCATCGTAATAGATAGGTAACTGAAAATGGTTTAGAAACATTTTGGAAAAATCACCAGAAACATACCCCCCCTAACTCAATATACCATTTAGCCACATTCACAGTTAAAGTGCATTGGAATAATCTCAACCTGATTGAATCATCAATCAAGGAGTTAGAGGAGCACCATAGATGGAAGGTGGTTATATGGTCAGTCAGATCCTCACCTGACTTCCCTTCAAATTTAGGGATATCAGATGAAAGTTTTGTTGGGACTAAAGGCCAGTATGAGTTATAATAGATCAGATCATTTGTTAATTTCAAAAGATATGGAAATTTGAGGGTTTCAGGGAATGGTAAGCATGGAGGAACAAGAGAATTCCAAGTGGAATTCCCAACATTCTAAAAAGAGTACCTTGGATTTGGAGTGGCACCAAGTTGCCACAGACTACTTTTAGAGATACCAAAACTATAAGGAAAACCTTGTAGTCGAGGGGTATATAGAGGGTATACACTCCCTATTATAGGGTTACTTGCGATAGGAAGAATTCCTCCTAGTGGAACATTATATGAAGGGAAAACCCCCTCATAAGGATTCCTTGCACTAGCTAAAGGAGGAAAGACTTGATTAGTACCAAAAATAGGGAAGGGAATACTCCCCCGTTGACCAAATAAATGGGAAAAGTTCCCTGCCCCAAAAACACTAAGAGAAGGAATTACCATGCCCTGGTTCCCTTGAAAAGGATTAATGTTTTGAGCATGACTAGGGAAAGGCATTAATCCAAATTTCAACAATGGATTGGAAGGAGGAACATGTCCACTTCCAAATTGAAAAGGCATTAAACTAGTAGCCATCTAAGTCATAGGTGTAGAAGAAACATAGGGTAAAGTAGAAGATACATAGGGAATCCCACTAGATGGCATCCTGGAAGGATAAGCTCCCATGAAAGGAGCTTAAGGTTGGGTTCCCCCACTTGGAATCAGGATGGAAATAGATCCAAAAACTACCGAACTAGGTGAAATAGTAGATATAAGAATAGATCCTCCTCCTACAACTGAGGAAGGATTATGTAAACCAGTAGTATCAGGAGAGCCACCACGATTGGTCATTGAGAAGAAAGAAGGAGAGTAAATAGGGCTAGTCGGCCTATGAGTCAAAGTAAATAGGGCTAGTCGGCCTATGAGTCAAAGTAACTGTTAGGCCCCTATACTACTAGTGTCACCCCTTATTGTTATTAGTACAAACCACTTATTATATTGATGTACCCATGTAGTGCCCATATTGTTACTATTGTGTCCCATAGAAGCCCACTATT
>APFE031099219.1:0-36754 GCA_000404065.3 Pinus taeda
ACTTAAATAAAACTTAGAAATTTTTTTAAGATGTTATAAAATGGTTAGGTTTAGGTTTTAGGGATTATGGTTTGAGGTTTGGTGTTTAGAGTTTAGGGTTTAGGGACTATAACACTTTAGTAAATGATTTTAATAAACACTTAAATAGAAGTTACAATACTTTTTTTAGAATGTTATAAAATTATTAGGGTTTACCATTTAGAATTTAGGTTTAGGGTTTATGGTTTAGAGTTTAGGGTATATATTTTAGCATTTAGCGTTTAGGGTTTAGAGTTTAGGGTTTAGGGTATATGGTTTAAGTTTAGAGTTTATGGTTTAGGGTTTGCGGTTTACAGTTTAGGGTTGAGGGTTTATAACACTTTAGTGAATTATTTTAATAAAGACTTAAATAAAAATTAAAAAATGCTTTTTAAAATGTTATCAAATGCTTAGGGTTTAGGTTTTAATGTTCATAGTTTGGGGTTTAGGGTTTAAGGTTTAGGGTTTAGGGTTTATGATTTACGGTTTCGAGTTTGGGGTTTAGAGGTTAGGGTCTAGGGTTTATAAGACTTTAGTAAATTCTTTTAACAAACACTTAAATAAAACTTTCAAATTACTTTATAAAATGTTATAAAATGATTAGGGTTTAGGGTTTGTATTTTTGGATTGATGGTTTAGGGTTTAGGGTTTAGGGTTTAAGGTTTGGGATTTTGGGTTTAGGTTTAGGGTTTAGTGTTTAGGGTTTAGTCTTTAGGGTCTACAACATTTTGGTAAATGCTTTTGATAAACACTTAAATAAAAGCTACAAAACAAATTTTAAAATGTTATAATATGATTAGGGTTTAGGGTTCACTGTTTACGTTTCAATGTTTGGGGTTTGGGGTTTAGGGTTTTCTTTTTTAGTTTAGGGTTTAGGGTTTTTTGTTTATGGCTTAGGGTTTATAGCACTTTGCTAAATTATTTTGATAAACACTTAAATAAAATTTACCTAACGCTTTTAAGAAATTTATAAAAGCCCTATAGTTTATGGTAATATGCACAATAGAGTGCTCTATGTGACTCTTCAATGATGATTTTTCCTATACCCCTGTCCTTAGGGATGTACATTCTCCTTTGAAATCTCAATAATCCATCTAGTTCAAGGACATATCCCTTGACTTTTGGTTATATCCACTTCCCACTATGTATAAATAATGTAACATTGAGATACCAACTATATTCAAAGAGTTTCTCCAACACACGTTCCCTATAATTGACCCTCAAGGGTACTAAGGAGAAGGTTCGTGGCCTGTTTCTTAGTGCGTCAGACACCACCTTCTCCTTTCCCTTGATGTATGAAATCCATAAATCATAAAATTAAGAAATATCTCAACCACCTATGCCTAACATTTTTATCCCTATATCACATTTGTCTACCCATTCATACCTAACCCCTTTATGTTGTAATGTGGTGATGGGTGTTTTAATCTTCAAAACCCATTCCAAACATATTCAATAATAACCTAAATGCCCCATGAATCTAAAAACATCATGAACATTTTTTGGTATTGGACAATCCATTATTTCCTTCACCTTTTCTCGGTCAACTAAAATCCCTTATCTTGAGATGATGTGACTCAGGTAATGAATTTTCTTTTGAAAGAAAGAAAAATTTGGTAGTTTCTCATAAAATTTATTTTCTCCTAAGCATGTCAACACAACTCTTATGTTCCATTCGTGCTCATTTTATTTCTTGGAATACATAAAATATCATCCAAAAAGGCTTGCACATATTGGTCCAAATACTTCAGGATCTTTCCATTCATGAGGCTCATGAATATTGTTGGTGCATTGGTCAAACCAATAAGGCATTAATACAAACTCATGGTGCCCAAATGAAGTCTAAAAGGTAGTTTTTTGGGATGTCACTTTCCTTAATACTCAATTGCTGGTATCTGGATCACATATCATTTTTTGAAAAAAAATTCCTCCCTTGATTTGATCGAAGTGGTCATATATTCTAGGAATCTGGTACCTATTCCATGCTATGTATTGATTCAATTCCCTATATTATATTCACAATGTTAAGGAAACATCATTATTCTTGATGAAAATCATTGGCGTACCCTAAGGTGAAATATTAGATCTAATAAATCCAAAATATAATATCTCTTTTAACGACATCTGTAACATATCAAGTTTTGGATCCGTCATCTGGTAGGGTGTCTTGGATATTAGCTCTACACCAAGTCTTAATTCAATTGTGAAATAAATATCCCTCATGGGGGGTAATATTGACGATTCCTTTGGGAAAATATCCTCAATTTTTAACAAAAAATTGTGTTGATCTAGGGAGGGTCCCTTTTGGTCACTTAAAGCCTTGGCAACATGTATTTTGCATCCTTTCTAGAGACAAATTTTACCTTAATCATGGAGATGAATCATAGGGACACTCCTCGCTTGATACCACAAATCCCAATTGATACACCTTCATCATCTAAACAAATCACCTTTTTTTGAAAGTAGTCTACCAAATCTTGATGACTTTCTAGCAATTACATTTTGATGATTACACCACACATCCCTAGTTGCATCAAATCGATATGATTCATAGGGACACTCCTCGCTTGATACCACAAATCTCAATTGATATACCTTCATCATCTAAACAAATCACCTTTTTTTGGAAGTAGTCTACTAAAGCTCGATGACTTTCTAGCCATTACATTCTGATGATTACACCACACATCCCTTCAAATTAGTTATACACAACTCGAGTTTTACCTAAAATTAGTTAATGTTATGTCCTACCACTTATTTTACCCCAAAATCGATTTCAACTTGTTAAAATTCATCAAGTTCGTAGGGTGCAAACCCACATATTTCTAGTGCAACTAGTGAAATGAAACTATCTATAGCACTAAATATAAAACTAAAAATAAATTACATGGTTTATCATACATGAGGCTTAAACCATGGTGGATTGGCGTTTATCTTGGTGATTATCAAATACTACAAATATATGATGGTGGATACATATTCCTCCCATTGATGCTTTTCCTTCTCTGCAGTTGTTACCAATTTGTAACCTAGGATAGTCACTTTGGTAATGAAGTCCCCCACATCCCGAAAAAGTGATGTATGGTAAACTATGAATAGAATGTTGTGGGGTTGCTTGGAAATAGTTCCTTCCTTGGTACCTCTGCCCTTATTTGTAGCTCAACATGTCTGACCTCAACTTACACAAATCCATGAAGTTTCCAGTGAAGTTTTTCTACCAATCATTGAAATACCTGTTGGTAGTACTCTAGGTACAATCTTGTCCAAGTGTTGTTCTACATAGTGAGCATGTTCAACAACTTCTAAAACTGAGGATGGTTTCAACATCAAAACTATTTCCTTAATCTTAAGTTTCAACCCATAAAAAAGGTAATCTAACTAGAATTGATCAATATCCATGATCAAACATATTTAAACAATTCCATGAATTTGATATCATATTATTTTATCGTGCAGTTTCCCTATACGAAAGCATGGAAGGAACCTACTTGTTTTTCATCATAATATGCTCAAAGGTACTTCTTACTAAATATTTCCTCAAATAACTTCCAAGTAACTGTAATAGGAGTGAGGTGTAGTTGTCTATCTAGGTTACCCAACAAATTTAGGGTGCCATATTTGAGTTGGAATGTCACTATCTTAGCCTTCAAATTGGAAGTATACTCTCTAAGTGTGAAACATCTTGTCAGTTGCCGCCAACCAAGCTTCTTCTCGCTTTCTACCACAAACTCCAACAAATTCTAGGAGCTTAATCTTTTGGAGCTCCATAGTAATGTCATCAATTGGAGGCCCTCTATTAGAGTCATTTTTTTGTTGGGGTTTCCTACACCTGATGGAGTGTGTTCTACTTCCATCTAAGTTGTTTTTCACCGTTTTAATGTCTCATTAATTTCCTTTAGGGAGCGTAATATGAGAGCAACTTGGATGATGGCTCTAGGTTATTTAGAGGAGGTGATCATTGTGTTTACCATCCTCAACTTTGACTTCCTTAAATCCTCACCATTTTCAACTATTCAATTATCTACGTAAAGTAAAATATTTACTAGTGCAACTTTGGACTTGTTATCTCTTACTCTGCTCACACACATATATGAAATGAAACATGTAATTTTTCATTTTAATATGTTGATAAATGAATGTCATTGATATTGAGTAAATCCCCGTGGATCTAGTAAATCTTATACCCTTTCTAACTAAGCAATCATTTTTACATGTTTCTAGTCACCATCAAACATCTTTCTTGCATCAAGTCTCTCCCTTCTAACAACCTTAATTCATTAAATAGATCATTAACCTTATTTTAGACATCATTAACATTTAATTGATTATTATATGATTACTGACTAAAATTTATTAATAGATATTCTCCACCATATCAGTGTTTTCTTTTGTAAGCTACTAAGCCTTTGACTAATAAAAAATCATATACATCTAGAGCCTTTTCCTACCTTTGTCTACTGCAAGGGAAACTAGACCCTTAACAGTAGAATATATTTATTTTCCTGAGGAAAAGTATCACAAACTACTATACTAATTGTGAGAATGATGGTCATATGTTATGCACCTGACTATAGAAACCTATGTGAAAAGTAGTTGAATTTTTTGGTAGTCATGCACATTGACAACTCTTAAGAAAAGGAAATATATCACAGCTGAGCAAAGGAAACCTAGTGGAAATTACTTCATACTTTTAGATTCCCTTGCCTGTCTCATTACCTATGGTAGCTAAAAGGGATGGAGGTAGGACCTCTCGAATCCTTGGTTCAGTTCACATATTTGGTTTTGTCCCATGACAAACCTTCTCAAGCCCTGGAATCTAGCTAGGGGGTGATAGTTGTAAGTGAGACCTAGATATAACTCATCTATGGCTGGGTGAAAATATAGGTCTCCATATCATTTTCCAAATCCCTCATTATAGATAAGTCTTTCCTCGTTCTTGTGTGTCACTAAAGATATTTCATTGAACATCTTAGCATGGTTTCATCATATGGATAGTTTGTGGGTTGTAGTTGTCAATGTAAATAAATCTATGTTGAGCTATACTGTTATTAACATATACTAAAGCTATAGAGAATAGAATTATGCATGGTTGTTTGCACTAAACTTCAATGTTGCATTGTCAAATAAAGTTACATGAATAGGAAAAGAATGTTTTAGGAACAATAGGGTATTTATACTCTCACTACTTGCAATTGAAGGAGTTTCTAACGTGTCCTCCAATGTTGTGATGTTTGTTATCATTTAAGTGCATAACACAATGATGATATAGGCTCTATAATGGTGCTTTGAACAAGAGGCACACTCCTACCTCTTGATATTATAGTACCTTCATAACCCTTTGTACCATGTACCAGTAAAGTTCATACATGATTTTACCAATCACGAGGATTGTATTTTATATATGTACCCATCATGATCTTGTTTGTTTTAAATGAAAATAGTGCTTTACTTGTTGATATTTAGCTAAATGGAATATGAATGCTTTACTAAATGAACTTTGTGTGATATGTTAGAAATTAATTAATGGATCAATGAAAAATAAATAAAATTTTCCGAAACAAAAATACAAAAATGCATAAAAAATGAGAAACACATGTATACATGGTTCACACAATTTGGGTTACATCCACAAAGAAACAGATAGTCCTTCCTTTTAAATGATCTATCAAAATGAAGAGATCCAATCTACAACATATCCATTGTAATTTCCTCTCCACTCTCACACATTCTGCTCTCTATTTATCACTCAAAATAATCATACAAAGTCGTAATACAATTCCATCATATTAACTAAGGGTTTCTTTCTAGGGAAAAAAACCCTAAATTAACATAACTTCTACAGTTAGATCATTAAGCTAATTAACAACCTATATTGACTAAAAATTAAAATATTTTACAAGACAATTTTTCATCTAATTTAGGAGCCCTCAAACCCCCGCTAGAGGTTTCTCATAAAATTCACCATCCCCCCTACCAAGTTTCACAACCAATTTTACCTACAAGGGCTAACAAACAAGGTTGGCAAGTGTGCCAACAAGTCCTCCACTCTTCATAAAAACTCCGAACAAGATCATAAAAACTTTGAACAAGTTGCAATACATCTAAATAGACCTGCAACATTCTGTATCACCATCATCAATCCAACACATGACTCCAACAAGTCATCTTCATAAGCATGGACATGAAGACATAATGAAGACCTAGCTGATAACTAAAACTAGTGTGCCATAAACCATCTATATCACATGTATATAAGTATGATCACTTGTAACGACATCCTTTATGTGAGCAACATCAAAAATCATCATGACATGTCCATAAATGCACATTCCAACACATGCCAATTCCTCCATGACCAACATTCTCTCATCAAGCTCCATCAATGCCACCATTGACCATCATCTGATCAACATCAATGCCAACACGAACCAACATGAGTGACATCATACTATTGACATCAATGCCAACACAATCATCCCAGTGTCAACTCAACTAGGTTGATGGAACCATGCCCATGTTGACATCAATGTCAATACTATAATTCCAACAAACTCCCCCTTCAGCATTGATGTCAACTTCAACAACATGTGAGGTTGATCTCCACCGAAACTGCAACTCTAAGTCTGATTTCTATCCATCCAAATTCTCTACCCCTTTGACATCAATGGAAAAGGGTCAACTCCATATGAATATGCATCAAGAACTAAAGTACATACAGGAGTATACATGGCTGAAAAATAATGAATATGAAAGTTCATCCATGCCTCCATACAAGCAACAAGAATCATATATATCGAATCAATATCCAGAGAAGAATATTAACAAACACCTCTAGCAGCAAACAACAACATGCCAACATAACAGAACCATAAGAAACATATGCAACATCATCATAAAATGTGCACTTATGAGCAGCATCAATATCCACATAAGAATCAATCCATCATTCCTCCTCATAGCAACATGACATAAGCATCACCATAAAATGCAATAACATCCACATGAGGCAACCACACATAATCTCCCCCATAACTACATAGTAGCAACTACCAAAAATATCTCATCACATGAGGCCAAACACCCCAACTGTCATAGCGTAGTATGAGGCATAACATCACATCTCCAAGCTGATCATAATGCCAACAATGTATGGCTGAAGTAGTAGGAACAAACAATGCCCCCCCTAAACACATGTCATCTCCAAGCTGTAGAGATACCAATTGTTGGGATGAAATGACTACTTCCACTACAAACGATCCTTCCATTGACAAATAGAAGCACCATATGGAGTGAGACTCCACATGACCATGACTCAAATGACATATAAATGATAAATACATGGTTGTAGCAGTGAAATAAGACCTCGTACATAACTCACATATGACCATAACATGACCTCATGACTCATGGATATAAGACCCAAGAGATAGTTAACATAAGTACTTGGCTCCATGACCATATTACATGAATATATCAATGAAATGCATGGCTTCTATAATGATCTCCTATGGACCGATGACTCAAATACATAATACATCATGAATATTACATCATCATTGGCCCATACATGTTGTTGCAATAAGGCTCCTCCAAAACATGCTTATCACCATGATGACACACCATACTAAATACTGGATTCAATATCATCATAAAATGATGAACCAATAATGAATACATGGTTGTAATTATCATCATATGACACCTCATACATGGCTAGTCCCTGTCACAATGTCATTGCAATACATCTTGGAGTCATGATCAAAATCTATGTATGGTTGCACATCTTTTCAACCAGTTGTTAGTGGAAACCAAAAGTATGTACATCGATAAAAAATGTGCTCTTTTTCGCTCATGAAAACAAATATAAAGCTGCTACAAATGACTGAGTGAAAATTAATGAAGAAAAATCTAAATATCACATGTAAATACATATCATGCATAACTCCCCTTGAGCTCAATATACCTCCAAGAGACAGGTTGATCCTATGGACTTGAAAGTTCATGAGGCTGAAATGAACTCATCATATGATGCTACAATAATCTCATACTCATAAAGTGGCCAAATGATCCCCCTGAGGTTATGCGCCTCTCATAAATTATATAGTCCTCTAAACGTATACATGAATAATCATGGACTATGAGAGGGAATGCTTCACTACATGAAGAGCTTCTACTCCTTCTTCTAACACATGGTCTTGGGTCACTTGTTCTCCTCTTTGACCTTCTTCTTTTCCTCCTTCACTTGCTTCCTTCCTTGCTTCACTTGCTTTGTACTATATCCTCTTGGTATTTGTTGTCTTTAACGGTTTTGGCTTAAATAACGGGGAAGAAAACAATCTCTTACCACATGGCCAAATATATGGAAAATATGGCACTCCAAATCTAAACTGTGCTAAAATTTGTCTCTCCTCCAATGGTTAAACCTGCAATTTATTACCTTATGGCCAAACAAGTGACATGAGTTACAAAACCATAAAAATCACAAGTAAACATGTTATACATTCTCCTTCGCTGTTGGAAATGTTGGAATCTCTACTAATATGGTCTATGCGATATACTCCAACAATTTGTTGCAATATGTCCAAAATTGTGACAGTTGTAACATTATACATTATGCACAAAAGGAATAATATGACTTTGATTCCTTTGAAACTATACAAATCTATCATGATCATCTCTAAGAGAAGAAAGTCTTCTGAATGTAGGTGCTCCTTGAGATTTTCTTTTCTGCTGTTGATTTTTCTACATGACCGACTGTTATTTCTTCTTGTTACTCAATTGCTAGATATGCTTCTTGTTTCCTTGGATCTCACTTTTGCTACTAGTATTGTTTGCTATAAATTTCTTGGGTTATTCTTTGATATTTTTACTTTCATGCAAACTACATTCACCCTTTTGAAATCCAAGACCAAATTTATCCAATGGTGATCTTTGGATCTCAAGAAAATTATCTAAGGCAATGGTACTATTCTCCATCTTTTGTTGCTTTCTCAAGGAAACCACTTCAACTTCTAATTTATCAACCTTTTCTACCTTCACTTGGTATTGTTTCCACATACATCCCTTAACTTTTTCAAATTCTGCTAGTTTAACTTTTGAGCTCACAATCTCTTCCTTGACTGTGGCCTCATTATCATCATAGATCTACAATAATTTTTCTTGATCCTTGCATGCAATTGTTAGTATATAGATCTCATTTGTAATAATATTAACATTATTCTCATCTTCCCTAGGTAATGCAACATGATCAAAATCTAAATCCTGAAAATCGTAATTCAAAATAAAATCATTAACAATTATACCTTTGGTTCTTGATCTTCTTCTTTCTACACATTATTTGTTGAACCACTTGCACTAGGAATATGAGGTTTTTGTGGCTCAAATTCCCTATTTTGAAGGTCATTTCTTTTCTAAATTTGTTTCTTCTTTCTCCACCCCATTCTGAAAAAAAAAAAAAAAAAAAAATCAAATTTTCACCAACAAACCCAAAATCTACTCTCTAGCAATCAATCTACAACCAAGATCCCACTCTAATACCAATCGTTGGAAACCTTTGAGAACTACTGAGGGCTGGGGGGGGGGGTTAATCAATAGTGTGATCTATATACATTTTTTCCTTTTATTAACTTCACTTACTGAATCACACATATGTTAGTAGCAACTCATTAAACATCATAGCATGTGTGCATCCGATAAACAATAAACATGCACATCAAATCAATCACACATGATATACTATGGCTATGTTCCAAACGCATAAACAACTCCTGCATAAAACAAGTCTGAGAATGACCATCAAAAACACTGTTCAACAACATATAAAACTTCTCCAATCAAACTCTACTCTAGCAGCATCAAATTTGATCTATTCTATTGTATGTTTTAGATATGCAAATGATTCAATCGTTAACACTCATAGACTAAAGAATATAGGATCTACTCAAGGTCTGAAGCATAATCTCCTTCTCTAATACCTTCTCACTCACATACTAACTTCATCAATAGCCACAAATCTCACAAATGCAAGAATATAAAACATGTAGCGAGAAATTGAGCTTGCGGCTAGGATAACAAGTGCAGATATTGGACCAAATCAATCCACTAAGGTCACTACTAGTCTACGAAATCAATTCACATCATGAGAGGAACTTTTCAAACCATTTGTGACCTTTTTCACTAATTATAGAAGCCTCTAGGAATTTCCAAGTTAATTTCCTTCCGAACAGCACGAGGAATGTGGAGAAAATCCCATGAAATGTTTCGATCACATGCTTGACACTATTTGAACTTGACGAGAAGCTTTAGTCCCTCTCACATGCCTACCTTAGTGTGTCTGGGAGTTTTCAATTTCTGTCATGAGCCTCTAAAGGAGTGATTGGGGTAGAGGATAGGGGAAAACCCATGAAGAATAATTAAATGAATCACTATTTATTTGTTTTTCTTCTAGGAATAATTAATTAAACACTATTTAAATTTATTCTTTGTTAAATTTGACTAAATTCTTTAGGAATAGTTAAATAAATACTTATTTGTTTATTATTCGTTAACTAATTCCTTGAGATGATAAATAAATCATTAATTTATTATTTCTATATAAAAGTTTAAATACTTTTTCCCTCCTAAACAAATATAATAAAATATTCCAAGTGGTTATTCCAAGAATGGGATCAATAATATTTTATTATTTCTCATTATTCAAGGATAACTCAACATTTTGTTATAAATATAAGGGTTTTTCCATTCGTTATTCACTTTTGATTATTTTCATTGTTGCACTCACTCTTGTAAGTTTGATTATTTTCAGTGTTGCACACCATAGTTTTTGTTGGGTTTATGCATTATAGAGGGGAGAGACTGTACACAAGCTAAAGATGTTTCAGGATAGCCAAGAACCCATCCCATATAGGGGGACCGATAACATTTATTTGTTCCCTTCATAGGTGTTATAATAAAATTATTCTTTACATATCTAGTTTCCATTGGATGATTTGAGTTATTACTCTTTCTTTTTGCTATTTAACTATGATTGTGGCATAGATCCAAACTTTGGCAAGTTTTGTTACTATTAGTTTCTACAAATATACAATGTTTAGTAGCCATTTATATTGTTGAGATTTTTAGTCATCCACAATCTTAAGTGGGTTCTTTTCATACATCTTTGAGAAGAAAACACTACAACAAAATTGGCAACTCCGCTGGGTTTTATACTTCAGATCCAGAAACTTGGGTGACCTTCGGTTTTCAGCTTAGGGTTTCTTCCTTTTTTAATTCTATTAATGTTTCCTAACTTTTTAACCCTAGATCTATTAAATTTCTAACTTCCACGAACTTTTTGGTCTTTTCTATAGGTTACAGGAACCATCCACAACAAAGGTGGCACTCTTTTTCGAGATTTACCGAATAGTATCCACGCATAAATCACAATTTTTGGCCCAAAAAGTGTGATATAGAGGCCATAACACACTAAATAGCCTAAAAAGTGTAATCCCTACAGAGAAAGAGGTCGGTACCTGCGATTTCTGGGTTTTATAGTTTTTCTCAGATCTGTTTATGGGTTTTGTAGAGAGTTGTTTCATGGGTTGTTTGACCTCTATCTCATCTCACTTAGGCCTCGATCCACTCTAATTTACTTATCAAAGTTGAATTTAGCTCCCCATGGGGCTTCTAGTACTCCTCCACCTTTCTAGGAGGAGTATAGATGAGAGAGTAGTTTGAGTTTCTATAATGCTTTCAGCCACATTTTCCAGATCTGTACCCCTCTATTTTAGATCTGTTAAGTTACGTTGTTACCATCCATAGTTTGAAATTTAAACTTGTTTGTTCATTTTCCTTAGGGTTCCGTCGATTTCCCTAGGTGTTTCACCCATATCCCATCTTTTTGCAGTGATATTCCTCTATTGTTTTTTGTTGTTGTTGCACCAATTTCTAGCAACTTAGTGTCACTTGATCCGAGTCACACTAGAATTTAGAGCTCTTGAATGTTTCAATGTATTCTCCATTGGTTTAGCCACCAAACAACATAGTGTTTGTAAACCCATTTTGGGTGGGGTTCAGTTAATTGTTTTGTTGTTCATTTTCTGTTATTAATTTCAGTTTATTTTCAGGAAGCTTTTTTATTTTTTACAAACATCATTTGGGCTTAATCAATTAATACACTTGCGCACGCAAGCACACCTTAAGCGAAGGGTGATTGGTTTACACTGCCAAGCCAAGACTTAACATAATAAATTTATCTCGTCACATCGAGACAATGATATATTGTTGATCTCCCTTCCCCATTTCCATGTCACATGTGTCCTACCACCATTGTGCACCAAGGCATTTGTTGCGAAGACTATTAGGAATTGACCCCTAGTTTCCACTTGGGTATATTAACCCTCCCCGACGAGTTCGAGTTCATAGCCCTCTAAGTCCACACACCAACTCTTCTCCTGGTTCATCTGATTCCTCATCTGCTTCCAACCCTCCTTCACCACATATCGTCACCATGTCTGGAACCATAGCTGGTGTACAAACACAACCTACTGTTGGCTTCGGTTCTATCTCGGTGGTCACATCAGGAAAAATAGTCTCAGAAGCCATTCCGACAACCTCCATTCTCCCCTTTATGGTTGGGTTGAGTCTACCAGATTTTAACGAGTTGATAAACGACCCCGTCCACCATGATGTTGGTTGGCCCTCTATGATGACTAAGCTTCCCTCCGACATCCCAAAGTTTGAGGGTAATGTTAGAGAGGATCCTACCAACCATGTCTGATCCTTACACATGTGGTGTTCCTCAAACTCCATAATCCATGACTCCATTCGTCTTCGACTCTTCGAATGCACGCTCACTAGGGATGCTACAAAATGGTATGTAGACGAGCCCTCCACATCTCATTCCATTTTCGTGATGCTTGCTAAAGCGTTCATTTCATATTTCCAGTTACCTCTCTAATATGACACTGGTACGAAGCTATTAACCACATTCCATCAGTCCTCCACCATTCACCTTTCTCACCATGTTCAAGAGTGGTGTCGAAGGAGGAGCACATGTCATGGCCTGCCTTTCAAATACCATGTCTATCTAGATTGGTCTCTTAGGAGAATTTTATCAATCATTGGAGAATATGTCGCGTCCCATTTTCCGCAAACTAAGGAGAATCTCTCCAAAACACTTTGAGATATGATTTGATTTATGCATAGTCAGGTTATGTCTATACCATCATTCCAGACCACCCTCATCCTCGAAGTGCCAATGCACTAGGGGCATCTCATGTCATTTACGGTATTATTGGATCCCTTTCACACTCTTCGCCATATACCCAGTTGAGTTATGGATACCCATAGTGGGGCACCGGTTCCTCCAACACTTAAGCCCCTCCTACCAATAACATGTTTTTAGGACCCCAACCCATCTATCAAATTGTTGCTCCTCCTTATGCATAGCCTAGTGCTTCATCCCGTCAAGCATTAGCGTCGTATCCTCCCATGCATCCTCAACCCCAATAACCACTTCCCCCTTAGGGTCAATGTGTGAAAAACTTGGGTTGGAACACTAGTTTGACTCCCCCTCCTCCTCCTCTCCACAATAGTTTCCCCCATCGACACATCCTGGGCTCCTATGGGCCCCCATCTCAAATTTGCACATGACAACGCATAATGGGTATCTTCTCAAAGAAGAACACACATAGTACTGTACCAAAAGTGTAATCATGATTCACTTACATCTTGAAAATACCCAACTATTGTCTCATCGATGAAAACATCATCTAGGCCCATCCATTGTAGGTTCCAATCAAAACACTCTCAACCAACATGATCTGCCCACCAATGATGTGATGGAATTCATGGCTGCCCAAGACCTGTAGCATAGTTGCGGCAACATCCTATGTCTCTATCCTCTCTAGATCAACAAGCGAGATAGTCATGCCCTTGACATGAACACCGCATCGACAATTGCACTCCACAAACTTAATAATGTTCCTCCCACGAGGTAACACCAGATGAATATCCCCCACCACTCCGAGAGGAGGGAATCCAATCAAGAAGTAAATATCCTATAATGTGAGCTCAATCTTGTGCCCCTACATGACAAATAGCTCATATTCTGGATCCCAATAGCTCATAATTCTTGATAGCAAGGGCTCACCTGCCCTCATCAATCGGTTCTCTACCAACTTGAGAGCCCCATAATGAGCGAATGCCCCTCGAACCACCTGATCCCCCTGGATCGCAGATCAAATAGTATCCAAGTCTCATTCATGCCAATTGATTTTTAGCTTTCCCATGCCTGCAACATACCACATGTCTTGTCAATTCAAAGAATAAAACAATGGGAAACACTGATCGACCTAAAAACCCCCACCAGTCTAGCAAAGAAACCCTCTCTCCGGACCCAAATCACAGTTTTCAGCCCAGAAAATGAGAGCTCATAGGTTTCTAGTTACTTCCTGCAAGCCAGATCACACTTAAGGGCCCATAAAGTGTGATGTGATTGTGAGCATGAGGAAGGGTCTCTCAGGGAGCCAACAGGTGCCAAAAATGAGGAAATAAACCACTAAAATTGAAGAGATGAGTAAGATGACCTACATGAACGTCACAGATCCCGATTCCAATGGTTAGTTTTTCTGCTACAATCTCCACAATGTTTAGGGCCTTTTCCTCCTCTACAAATTCACCACAACTCACTTAGCAAATGAATCTAAATTGGAGCGAAAACACCCTTTTATAGGAAAACCCACAGTTTTTCTGTCACCCATTGCGACTAGACCGTAGCTCAATTTGATGAACTGTCAACACCATTAGAAAGCTCTCACCGAGCTCTGTCATAGGTCTTCCTTAGTTCTTGATGATTTGACACTTCACCAAGAAGCCATTTTCCCAAGAAAGGTCACTTCGTTGTCTCTTAAAATTGAATTTCATCATAAAGAAACACTTGTATTTTGAGGTCCACCTCCTCTTAACACTTGTCATACCACATGTCAGTTTCTTCATGAGTAACCATCATTTACTCATGTTTTGATGGTCCCCACTGGGCCTAGTCTCTATGGCAGCGTCATCGAGTCGCCCTTGTTCGGAGCTTCCGCAATGAGTCACCTTGCACTCTTGGAGTCTATTTAATGTCCCAGTATATCATGTCATAGTATTCCATCCATATTTTCATATCGCTCATCCTGTGTTGCCCATTTTGGCCTCTAGTCATACTATCCCCATCTCCTTTGCAGTTGACTCAGTTACTGTCAGTTCAACCATGCACTTTATGCTCTGAAAAGGGTAGTTGTCTATTTGTCCCTCAATCCTACTTTTACCCATTATCCTTGGTGTCAGTCCATCAGTGACCTTACTATTTTCCCTCATACTTTAGTTGAGGATCCTCACCGCCTCATCTATCATGGGCCCTATTATGTCGACATCAGCTCATTTATTCTAGAAGAACATCCTAGAGGACAGTGTATCTCGATTCCAACTTCCATTCTTGTTTGGTGCCTTAGATCGAGCAAAGGGTGTCATTATTGTCCTTTTACTTAGTCGTTTCATGTTCATAATCCATACATTTGTTGGTCGAGTGATGCAGTAGATTGTACAAGTGATTCTTGGGTGTGTGTGAGATGTTTCAGACCTCATGAGGGGTTGACCCTTCAGTTAGCCCCCCACATGACAAGATGCATACCTCCTATGCTACAGCCTCAGATGTAGTTCCATAGAGTTGATGGGTTTGGTTCCTACCAATCATAGTGTTCATAGAATGCATGTCTCCTCCAAATGTTCCATTAAGTTTTGTAGAGTCCTTCCTTGTTCAACAGGGCTTCTCCAGTTGTTCTACCCTCTCTCCCACCCATTTTTTTAGGGAAGGGGCTTTGTATCTCATGTACTCATATTATTGTATTCAGTCTTGGCTCATGTTTTTCCAAGTGCATTATGTATATGGGACACATTTTATTATTTTATGGCTATGTTATGCCAACATGTCATGTATCATTCATCATGTACTTCATTGCTCAGTTTTATATTTCTAGGTGAACCATTAATTTTGTACTAAGTTATCTCGGCGGGTATGGGTATGTCTCCCCCACCTGAGTGAGGTCCAGTACCACAACATAAAAGGAGACTTGCATTAGTCTCATCCCTTTGTCCCTATCCTTTCTCACATTCAACTTCATTGGTCTCTCTCTCTCTCTCTCTCTCTCTCTCTCTCTCTCTCTCTCTCTGACTCCCCTATGTTTCCTAGTGATTGTGTCTTTACAATGTACTTTAGTCATACATTTTGCTCCTAACACTGGTACATTGGGGGACAATTTGTTATCACAAAAAGACTGATCATCTAGCCTAATTTACTAGATGGATCGAAGTACACCATTTGAAACCAATTTTACCATGCTAAAATTTCTTTCACTATGAGAAATTACTTAATAAACAACATTTTTTAAGTAATTTATAGTTAAACCCGTGAAGAATAATTAAATAAATCACTATTTATTTGATTTTATTCTAGGAAGAATTAATTAAACCATTGTTTTATTATTATTCATTGTCATATTTGACCCAATCATGAAAAATAAATAGTTAAATCACTATTTATCTTATTTTCTCTAAGAATAAGTAACTAAACACTAATTAATTATTATTCTTTGTTAAATTTTACTAATTCCCTTAGGAATAATTAAATAAATTCTTATTTGTTTATTATTCCTTAACTAATTCTTGAGATGATAAATAAAACATTTATTTATTTATTATTTCTAAATAAAAGTTTAAATACTTTTTCCCTCCTAAACAAATATAATAAAATATTCCAAGTGGTTATTCCAAGAATGGGATCAATAATATTTTATTATTTCTCATTATTCAAAATAACTCAATATTTTGTTATAAATAGAAGGGCTTTGCATTCATTATTCACTTTTAATTATTTTCATTGTTGCACTCATTGTTGTAACTCTAATTATTTTCATTGTCACGCACCATATTTTTCACCGGGTTTATGCATTATAGAGGAGAGAGACTCTACACAAGATGAAGACATTTTAGGATAGCGAAGAACCCATCCCATAGAGGGGGACTGGTAACATTTATTTGTTCCCTTCATAGGTGTTATAATAAAACTATTCTTTACATATCTGGTTTCCATTGGATGATTGGAGTTATTACTCTTTCTTTTTGTTGTTTAACTATGATTTTTGCATAGATCTAGACTTCGGCAGGTTTTGTTTCTATCAGTTGTTGCAGATCTACAATGTTTAACGGCCATTTATATTGTTGAGTTTATTAGTCATCCACAATATTTAGTGGGTTATTTTCGTAGATCTTTGAGAAGAAAACAATACAACAGTTAGTGTCCTAAACCTAATCCAGTCTTTCCATCTCGGTATCCATCTATTCTACTATCGATTCATCCTACTGAGCAAGTTCCTGTTCCTACGGCTTCTCACCCTGTTCATCATCTTCCGTTGGTGGATCTGAGTCTTCAACTTGTATCAACGCAGCTTTCACTATCTATGCGCCTTGCACTTCCTCCTATTCCTATTCCAGTTGCACTTCTTTCTCTCTTCTACATAGCTCTTGCTCTTCTTTGAGCTTCTGGTCTACTTCCTGCAAATTCCTCTCCATCTCTTCTAGTGTTTGCTTATCTCTCCTTTTTGTTGCTCCTCTCTTGTCGCGTTGTCACCTCTTTTCTTCTATATCCAAAGCTACTCTTTCAACAAGTGGATCTTCCTTAAACTTGTAGCTTTTCTCCACCTCTGCGCTTTTAGAAATCTTCCTCTTGCCTTTTCTTGAATAGGTTTGTTGCCTACTGCTTCTTTCATTGCCGATCCCTGTGGTGTTGTTGGCTTGAGTGCTACTAGCCATTATACTAGCACACTGACCAGTTCATTCAGCCTAGAGGAGTTATAACAATATCTCCAAGGGTATTCCCCTGGCTAATGACATGCCCCATGTATCCAAGGATAGTACACTCACAAACAATGGTCGCTACATAATCCATGCAGATCATATGGATTGAAACTCTTGTTGTAGAACTTAAACTTCTTGAAGTCCTCAACCTTGGAATCTGCTTCTTTCAAACTCTGGATAACGTACAACCCAATTCGCAGAGGAAGCATAGGCCATGGTTCCTTCCTCTTCCTCTACAATCCAGCTAATAACCCTATCGAGATGCGGTATGAAACCTCCTGCATGACCATCTTGTTTGTGGATAAATTTGGCAACAAATGTGAAGCCTTCTTTGTGTTGTACATCTTGATGAAGGTGTCATCATGTGAGGCATACCAATCTGCAATGTTGAGCAATGCCTTCATTGCTTCCTGGGACATGTAAGGTAGATCTTGTTCAAAGATCATCAGGTACAGAGGGGAAGCGAAGTAGTCAGATAGTCTATCCATGATTCCTCGATAGTTGCACTCTAAGAGTAACTTGCAATATACGTTCACAATATTCTCTGAAGGTGTCCATTCCCAACCCACGATAGGAAACTGATAATGGGCATAGATTCAATCGAGAAGGTATGCGAACATGAAGAATCATTCTTGTTGATCCTTGGGTGGACTCCAGGAATTTGATAGATGCACTATTAGCTGGAGAGTCGACATGTCAGACCAATTGAAAGGTTTTCCTTCACTTTCGAACTGATCTAATAGAACCACCCAACTCTACGACAAGGTCTCTGTACTCTCTTATCCATACAAGCAACCTGAAAAGATGACCAAGAGTTCGTGGGCCTTTCTGAGTGTCTTTATCTTATAGATATGGTTTAGTGTCATCCTAAGCTTTGATGGCTCCCTTACCCAACACTTCAATATGTCTCTTGTGTTCGCGCTATTGTTGGTAGTGTAGAATAGTGCATCCATCCTATTCACTGACTACAACAAATGATCACATCACTTCTACTCAATTGTGTTTTTGTTTACAATAGTGTCTTCCATTTCCACTAATGATTGTGGTGATTTTGCTAGAAAATCCCTTTAGTACATCACAATTTTTTGGCTTGACCAACCTTACTAGAAGATGAATGTATTGTGCCTCTAGGGCCCTAATGTTAATGCTGAAATAGATTAGCCAATGAATTACCATTTCACTAGAATCCACTCTTCAATGTAAATGTAGAGAGCACCTTCCTTGTTGATGAAAATCCATACAATTTTACAGTTTCCCTCTAGAGTTTAGCCTCATCTAGACCTTCACTTGTGTGATGTTCCAATGTTATTTTAGTATTGTTTATAAAGATCTTGTTTTTCCTGTGAAAGTTGGCATCCCCTAAAGGTTAGACAAAAAAGTGTGTTGGAATTTTTGGATGGATATGGGATTCGAGAGTATCATAATAATATGAAATAGATTTCGGTGTTAGTAAATAGTATTTTAAAATTGATATTTACATATTAATACTCCTATGTTGTTAAAAAATATAAACTTCATTAGTCAATAATGTGGAAAAGTTTAATAATATCTTTACCAATGACAAACTTTTGAAATAGATTCTCAGTCTCCTATTCTACTTTAATTTTGGTGATCCTTCGAGTGAAAAGGAACCTTTTGTAAAGAAATATTTCCTCCGTGACATATCATGCTTGTAATTTAATCATAAATATGAAGATTAGTTTTACTTAAGTTTCATAATTGGTAGTTCCAATAAAGGGAAATGTTTAGTTAGGTTGGAGTGTTTATCCTATTTAGATAGGATTTAATTTTGATGATAGTGTTTTGGTCACTAGTATGAACATGCTTAGTGGAGAAACCTTGGTGTCATTCTTGTGAATATGCATTATAACTCTTTGTAAAATATACAATGTTAAAATGTAATTTTCACTTCGTTTGTCTCATTGTGTGCTATTTGGATTTCTATTGAGGTTTCCTACATTGTTCTTTCAACATAAAGTAGAAAAGGAATATTTCCCCTTTGCTATATCATGGGGATGCTTGCAAGCCATAAGAAAGAAATATATTTGAGATTGAGCTTAATTTAGGGTACAAGTTAAGAAAGAAGATACGTGGAAAACGAGCTTCCAAACTTTACCATGGTTGTATGGATATTGGTAATGGTATTTGAACTCACTAATGCACCAAATAAATTCCATAGATTGGTGAATCATGTATCAAGAGATTATCTCGGTTATTTTCTCATTGTGTATTGTGATACCGTTCTCCTCTATAGAAAAATATGGACATAACATTTATAATATGTCAAAGTTGTATTATGAGAAGATGTGAGAGAGAAGAAACCTTTGATGAATTTGAAGAAGAGTTTATTTTCCATGGACTTCACAACTTATTTGGGCTATATGGTAGGTGTAGATGTATTTTATATCAAGCTAGAGATGATACAAGTCGTAACTAAATTGTCAATGCCAACCTATCTCAATGACCAATTGCAAGTCTACCTCACATTGCTTTGACATCTCATTGTGTTTTAATTCCTTAACCAAGGAAAATGGAGACAATAAATGGGAAGATGAACAATGATCTTTTGATGAACCCAAGACACAAATCTATATTGCACCTAGGCTAATAGTGCTAGAAAAACTGCCATTAGAACTGGAGCCTGATATTGATATGTCCCAAGGGATCTATGATTAGTGGTGCAACACACACTTGAAGACATTCTTTGAAGTGATGATCAAGTATCCAACTATAAGAAGTTGCATGGAATTGTGGATACACTATAGTGACACTATATCTTAGCTAAGGGGTTGAATTACAATGATTATTTCAACAATGATACTAAGTACAAAGAGTCAAGTGCCCTCACATGAGATGATACCTCCCTTTCTCTAATTGTGATGGAACCTCCCTGAAGGTCGCAGGGTTGAATTTCCCTAGGCCGTGAGTGGAATTATGTTAATGAACATGCCCTAAGGTGATATGCCCCATGGCGCCATGTGAGTGCCACGAGGAATGATTAAGAGAGCTTACAAAATGAATATGGAAACCCAAGGATGACATAAGTTTTGACCCCAAAATGTGAATAGAGAAGAGCCATTGGCACGTCAAAAAAGTAATTGGGTTCTTGGCATTACAGTTTCTTAGATATCTCGAAGAGGATTTCTCCTCTACTTAAATTTCATCCAAGCCTTCTATGCTTATGAGGAGGCCATAAGTTGATCAAAATCAAGCTAAAACGAAGTCCTAGTGAAATATTAGAGTCGACAGTAGAAAATCTGTGAAGGTTTCATGGTTGTAACAAATGTAAATGCTAAACCTAGCTCATAAGAGTTGAAGAGCACTATTTCGCTAAATCTCTATTATATTAGTCTTAACTTTACTAGTTGATTTGATTAATTAATTAATTAAGCCCCATTCTTTTCTTCATATATATAACATTAATATAACTATATATTAATACATATAACATTAATATGAAATTACATATAGTAATTATTATGACATATATATAGTATTTATATACATTACATTTTTATTTATTTATTTATTTTTATTATTATATTAATTATAATTAATATGAAAATAGGAAATAAAAAAATTACCTAATCCTATAATATAATAAAACATTGTATATATAAAAAAATCTCTAACACCATATCATCAACATTATATAAAATACTAAAACATTATATATAAAAAAATGTGTAACTCTGTAAAATAGTAAAACATTATATATATAAAAATCTTCTAACTCTATATCATCAACATTATATAAAATATTAAAACATTATACATAAAAAGTCTGTAACTCTATATCATCAACATCATATAAAAAAATAATGAAAAATGGAACGTGGCCTCCATGCGGGCCGCCACTGGATGAGAAAGCAGAGCGAGCTGCGGCGAGGGTTCTACCATCGTACCATCGGTGGTTCTCCCATATATCATTTAGATTGGAGCTAATTCAGTCACTATTCATGTTGCTCTCCCTTCCTTCTATCGGTATGGAACGTTTGAGCCTGAATCTATCATTTAGATTGGAGCTGATTCAGTCACTATTCATGTTGCTCTCCCTTCCTGCTATCGGTATGGAACGTTTGAGCCTGAATCAAGGCTTCTGCCTTCCGTGCTTCTCCCATATCTCACGCTTCTACCATCGGTGGTTCTCCCATATCTCACGCTTAGTAAATTGCAGATTCATTCACTATTGATGTTTATATCTCACGCTTAGTAAATTGGAAATTCATTCACTATTGATGTTTGTAGCTCTCCCTCCCTCCTATCGGTCTTACTTGCCCACCTTATGGCTTGGTCATATCGAGCCTTAATCGAGTCCCCAAGTTTGGTCAACGGAAATTAATGAATGAGGTAATCCGTTTTCTTGATTTTCTTTGGAGCAGAAGGACGATTTTGACATTTTGATATGCATGTGGCCGATGAATTGAAAGTGGAGTTGCACAGGTGATTGTTTTCTTTTTCACCGTCTTTACGAATTCGGTGATCTTCTGTTGTTGTAGTTACGGTGTTCATTTGAAAAATTCAGAGAATTGTAAGTTGATTTCAGCTAATTACTGGGCGGTGCAGTCATGGTAGATACAGAGAGCAGCAGGTGCGAGACGTTATTGGCATTCAAACAGGGTGGCAGCGGTCTAATTTGAGTTGATACGCTTTCAAAACCTGCCCATATCTTGCCTGGTATGTGTATTCTTTGTAGTCGCACATGAGAAAGTGTCAATTGCCTGGTATGTGTATTCTTTGTAGTCGCACATGAGAAAGTGCCATTGACATGTATTTCAGACCATACATATTATATTTGAGTCTAGCGACCATGACTGCTGAGAGTAATTTGTATTTTCTTGTTTTTTTCCCGTTTGCTGCAAGAAGACCAGGCAAATTCTCACAATTACTGCTTTTTGCGAATCTTTTCGCCGCGCTGTGTTTGGGTAATAGGTGTTCGGGTAATAGTCAGTAACTTAATCCTCCTGTGTTTCCGTAATGCATATACGAATAGAATTACCGTAGCCATTTTGTGCCGGGTTATGTTCATTATCATAATATACCTATATTTTCGCTTATCAGTGTTTCCTATAGGGTTTGTTAATAACTTCTCTTATGTCATATGGACGGGAAATATTCGTTATCAACGCGTATTCATAGGTGAGTTAGTCCGTATCAATGCGCTAGTGATACCGCGGTTATTCGAAGGATACGCTACCAGATATGCCAAATGCCTCCGCGGTTACGCAATTTTTGGCTAACGCGAACTATTTCAGGTAGGCATCTCCTTGAATACGCGAGTTCATTTATGCCTATCCGAGCATTTTTCGCCAGATATGCTAGGTCTTTCTCTGCAATGCGGGTTAGTTATGCTCAATATGCGAATTATCTACCTGAAAAGCGACTTATCGCTAATGGATACGCGACTTATCATTGCCGTTTACGCGCGTTATCTTGCCGGAGATAACCGGAATGATACGTCGGAGATAACTGGAATGATAAAGTCGCCATATCCGGCAGTAACCGGAATGATAAGTTCCATATCCGGCCTGTCGTGCATGCCCGCCCGGAAATACCTCACATAACCGGCCATGAGTAGCCCAAAATGAACTCGCGTAGACGGTGTCGTGTTATCACGCCGGAGGTAACCGGAATGATAAGTCGCATTATCCCCGCAGTAACCGGAATGATAAGTCACATACCCCGCCTATCGTGCCTCCTCGCCCGGAAATACCTCACATAACCGGCCATGAGTAGCCCGAAATGAACTCGCGTAGACGGTGTCGGGAATGGTTTTCCCCATAGATATCTGGTACAGACATTCCACATACCTGGCAAAAGTGACTCGCGTACGCTATGAATAGCGCACGTATCATACGACGTTGCTGATAATGGCGAGCGAATTATCTCGCGTTGCAGAGAATGGCTAGCGATTGTAATTATCTCTTGTTTCAGACCATGGCCATGGTAATTCACATGAATTATCTCGCCTGACCCAAACCAACGAACTACCTGATCTGATGGACTATTATTATCCATTTGCCGCCTCTGATAAGAGCAAGACTGGTGTAGATGTAGCTCATATGCGCAAGATTGGTGTAGATGTAGCTCATATGAGCAAGATTGGTTGCAGTGAAATTCAAATCCTTTGCATGGTTGCAATTGTTCTGATTTGGATGGTGTGGAGCATACAATGGATTATGGTCTTGTAGAAGTTACACAGGTTCCAACATGGAATCTACTTTTTAAGGTCCAATGTAATATGAATGCAGAAAAATAATATTTTAAGTGAATTCAAAATATCCAAGAATAGAAATATCTAAAATTCAGGATCATTTCTACCAAAGGTTTTGGCATTGGCATTGGTATTGGAGTTGAATGGAAATAGTGCAACCAATTCATCAATTAATTTTTGTTAAGGCTATCCAAGAATATTATACAAGAACATCAAACATTTGCAACAGTATCACTAGTCCAAGCAAATGTTAAGGATCTTCCAAAATCGCCAAACCTAATAAATTCTATTGAGTTATCAACTCTGAATGGTAGTTTCCAAACATTTTCTGCTAATGCTCAAGAGGCAAGTAGTTGCCATGAAAAGAGCACCTCAAAGGATGTCATCTATAGAGTCGTAATGACGCAAGTTTCTAGCCTTGTCTACTTCACTGCAAATTGATAGTCAAGGAGATTACTCAACGAAAGAAATTCTTGCACATTATAACCATCGGTTCAAAAGCCTGCAAGCCTTTCTAAAATGATGTGACGAATCTGAGTAGTACTATTCTGAAAGTAAACCTCCAACTACTAATTCTTTATGATACATAGTTGCACATAAAAGGGATTCTCATGATTTTGACTAGTTTCCTGATTGGATTTTTTGTTCAAAATTGTTAACCTAGATTCTCTATGTAATTCTAGGTCTCTGGCCTCTATCAGTGGTTGCTCAAAGCACATTTGTCGTTAAGCTAGAACATAGAGCTATTATGCTTGCATTGGAGGAGGGTAAGGCTTCATATCATAGTGGTATTTGAATCTGTCTTAATTTAAATAGTACACTCCCTACCATTAACTGAATAAGAAGGAAAGCTCAAAATCCTATCACAATTTAACACTCTTTACAGGCAGAAATGTACCCAAAAATTATTCATCCAGACACTTCAAGGTAAAATTAAAAATTACAAATAAAATAAGTTATAATAGATAGGAAGATATTAGAAAATAACGATTATGTGACCCTTAGTACTTAGGCTCTTCTTATCTTGCTGCTTGAAGTAAAAGTTACAATGATCAAGTGGTTTGTTATAGTTCTTAGCGTAACCTCTAGCCCAGACTTTATTCATGTCTCTACAACATCTTGACCGTTCTTCATGCTTTTGCTTTAGGCAGATCAATATGACAGGCAAAGCAACAATTGCATTTTTCAATAGTTGATCAATTACATCGAGCCCATGACCACCATAAATGTGTTCTATGCACCTAAAATTAGAGCTATAAATAAGTAAAAAATGTGAGTAGATTGTGCAAGGCCAGCTACTAATACTTTCAATTCATAAGCTCACTGCAAAAGATACTTGCAGAATTACAAAATCCTACCAAGTGGTCTTCAATTCTAATTTGACCATCTTGCTTGGCAGTACCATCCTTCATATTTTCTAGAAACTCCTCTACACACTTTCTTGTAACATAAGTAGACTCCAACAACATATCCAGTTCAATTATTATAATAGAAAAAACAAGGATGTAAAATTTCACAATCATTCAATACTAAATATCCCATGATAAAGAGCATAGTAATGACATTGTTTCACCTAAAACACTTTGTACATAAATAAATAACACTACAAACATCAATTAACTACACACCTGCCATCTTCATCTTCATAGTGGAAGAAGACTTTTCTCATTGGTTCTTGTGCATATGCTTGAAGGTGTAATCCTCACTCCGAGATGTCACTGATACCCAAATGTAATTTAAAATAGATGCTGCAAGATCAGTGCGATGAATTGAAGGAGCCTTGGGATACTACAATATAATTGGGCATTCAGTTTAGTATAAAATGAAACCTAACAACAAGTTCATAATCTAAAATGACAAATGTTAAGACCCTTCTAAGGAAAACCCAAAAGTAACCTTACCCTCAAAATAGCCAAAATAACTTATAGTCAAAACAACACAGATAATAAGCTAAAAGAAGGTGTCCTCATTTTTTGGAAGCAAATGGTAGGTGGGAGTACACTATTCACAGTTTGACAAATTCAACACAGAAATTGGCTTATTCATATTCTTCTTCTTGTTTGGGAGTAAGGAAACCTTGCCACTATATTAATCCAAGTATATTGTATATTTATCAATTCTCTCTCTTTCTTTTTCCATGTCTCTTTCACAATCTCTATCTTTCTCCCCCTTCTTTCTCCCTCTCTTGATCATGTTCTTTATCTTTCTCCATCTTTACAGACCTTTGAAGAGATCCATCTTCCCATAATGATAGGACATAATCATGTTTGGTGAAGTCTAGCTTGATCATATTTTACTGGGCATAAGAGTTGCCAAAATCACAACTAATATATGGAAACCATATTTCTTTTCCGCACATTGAACATTAAAATCAATATTAAAAGGTTGATTATAAATGCGTTAAAAGAATTAATGATTCAATATTAAAAGGCTGATTATAAATGTGTTAAAAGAATTACTGATCTGATTTACTTTAGGTGCCATGCATCTTGGTGCTTCTGCATGTTGCATGCATTCCCACTAACTCTATGAGGTTTGGATATTTGATTTTGGTTCTTTATGTCAAGTGTGGCTATCCTTTTACCCTGCATTTATTTTCTAGAAAACCAACACTGATCTTGATCCTCTACATCCTTATCCACTTCATGAAGTGGAATAGCCCGAAATGATTGAAAAACCAGTCAAATTGAAAAATAATATTTTATTGAGAGGAATTCATATGAAGGTATAGTGTGAGAGAATGTTGATTCTCATGATGTGAGTGAATCTTGTTGAGTATTTTCAATGCATTTTTGGAACTACATCAGTGATTTCAAGCATGTTTATAACTGTCATTAAAGACTGTAGTGCAAGACCTATATGGAATAGCCCGAAATGATTGAAAAACGAGTCAAATTGAAAAATAATGTTTTATTGGGAGGAATTCATATGAAGGTATACTCTGAGAGAATGTTGATTCTCATGATGTGAGTGAATCTTGTTGAGTATTTTCAACGCATTTTTTGGAACTACATCAGTGATTTCAAGCCTGTTTATAAATGTCATTAAAGACTGTAGTGCAAGACATATATGACATTCAAGCACCATGGAAAATTAATTGCATGAAATAAGAGAGATATGAGCTCCTATCTCCATGGAACATGTTGTCAAGGTATCATAATGCATCTTGGGTATAAATGAGATTTTAAAGGGGGAAAACTTAGAAATTTGAATATTTGTTGAGCATAACCTTTTTTGTTAAAGCACGAATGTGAAAAAATGCCCTCCAAAAGGGAAGCAAGTAATTTTTTTGCATTTCTGGAAGTAAAGTCAATAGGTACATTTTTGCATTTCTAGAAATTCAATAGGTACATTAAACCACTGTCAGCTGTGCAAATACTCATATACAAGAATAGAAAACCCTAAGATATCAAACATGGTAGTGGAGAGACAAGACATTTGGAATGTGCACATGGTACGCTCTTCATTTTATTAGGTATTTAATAGAAGTACAAAATTGATGAAGTTTGATCATCTTTGAAAAAGCCTCCTAGGGTTATCCCAAATAGGTATTTAATAGAAGTACAAAATTGATTAAGTGTGATCATATTTGAGGAGGCCTCCTAGCGTTATCTAAAATATACATTTTAATATACATATTTTGGTTGGTTATTGGATCAAGCCCATTATGGGTCATGTATAATAAGATTGGAAAGATAAAGCGAAAAGCGAAAATTACAATCATAATACATATAACAACGAAGTCCATTGGACCTTACCCATAATAAGAAAAAGGGATACCAACTCTGAAGTTTTTTCAATGCCTTGTTAAAAAATGGCCTCAGCTGCGCACGAGGGCGAGAATGGCTTAGGACAGCATTCAGGAGGAGGGCAGTACAGTTCCAGCCCCAACGCTCTAAGCCGCAACCCTTGATTGGGCCAAAGGCGAGGTCGATATCGGGGACACTCCGACTAACAAGAAATGGATCGGATGGCCCTCGGAGACGATGTCCAAGCTGATTGTTCAGGTGCAGAAGGTGGGGAGTATCAATTGGCAGAAAGGAGAGCTTGTGAAGAAAATGTGCAAGGAGACTAGGGCGCGTAAAGATTCTCAAGGGTGATGTAGGCCTTACAGATCGTTTGATCAGGGGCCTCCCCACTGATAAAAGACAACCCATTTTGGCCATCTACGAGCACGAGACCATTGTCGAGGAAAACAACCTAGACCTGGTTCCTGAGATATTTACGGAGGATGGACAACATAAGGGACAACTGCGTGATAGTGGGTCTAGATCAGGTAGATCTTATGATATTATTGTTGAATGTGTTCGATCTACTGAATCACACACTGGATCTGATACGACAGTACGTGAAAAACTGTTGATAGGAGGTGGACAGCCTTTTTACACAATGGGAAGACATATAAACCCTAGACCTGCCATCGATCCACCATATCTCGCTTAGAATCCAGTAAATCGGGGCCTGGATATGGTTGATCCATCATGTATGAATACAAATCTGAAGCAAAACTTTATCAGATCGATAGAAGGCAGACATTGTTGTGTACCTATGTTGCACGGGTGCGGGCACCCGGGGGTGGGGTTCTCGAACGCGTCCCGGGCACCCGCACCTAAGTACGGGATTCAGGTACGGGTTCTTCCCAGACTAACCCAGAAGAACCGGGTTCTTCCATGAAGAACCGGGTCCTTCAAAAAAAAAATCGGGTTCTTTTCCTTTCTTGGGTTCTTAGGTTCTTCAGGTTCTTCGGGTTGGGTTCTTCATAAAAAAACTATATTAAAGATTTAATTTTCAAGAGTTAAAAAAGGAGATCTAGATCAAACTGGGAACTCGAGTAACATACTAAAATTTGATATTTTCAAGACTCTGCTTGCAGGACCAACACACACTCCAGCACTATGGAGTCGTTAAACATTCAACCATCATCCTCAATCTGAGACTGCGCGCTAGTGGATCTATATCAGGCAGATCTTATGATATTATTGTTGAACGTGTTCGATCTACTGAATCACACACTAGATCTAATACGTCAGTACGTGAAAAATTGTTCATAGGAGGTCGACAACCTTTTTACACAATGGGAAGACATATAAACCCTATATCTGCCATCGATCCACCAGATCTCACTTACAATCCAGTAAATCGGGGCCTGGATATGGTTGATCTGTCATGTATGAATACAAATTTGAAGCAAAACTTTATCAGATCGATAGAAGGCAGACATTGTTGTGTACCTTTGTTGCACGGGTGCGGGCACCCGGGGGTGGGGTTCTTGAACGCGTCCCGGGTTCCCGCACCTAAGTACCAGATTCAGGTACGGGTTCTTCCCAGACTAACCCAAAAGAACAAGGTTCTTCCATGAAGAACCGGGTCCTTCAAAAAAAAAAAATCGGGTTCTTTTCCTTTCTTGGGTTCTTAGGGGTTCTTCGAGTTGGGTTTTTCATAAAAAAAACTATATTAAAGATTTAATTTTCAAGAGTTAAAAAACGAGATCTAGATCAAACTGGGAACTCGAGTAACATACCAAAATTTGATATTTTCAGGACTCTGCTTGCAGGACCAACACACACTCCAACACTATGGAGTCGTTAAAGATTTAACCATCATCCTCAACATGAGACTGCGAGGCAGATGCAAGGGGGCCAACTCAAAAACTACAGGATCTTTTCGCGATGCAGTCAAAGGAAAGGAACCATTGCAACACACAGAAACACCCATAACAGAGCTACCAGGCCCCTACATTGTGGAACCGAAGCCGGAATCACCCATGCTTACAGTATCTCTGCCGGAGGTAACATATCTATACACAGATTTAACCCATAATGCTCTTATATGTAGATTTAATGGGTTTTGGCCAAAAGAAGATTCCGTGCATCAATGGATTCTCACATCATGGTCACCTAACTGTGAAATATATCTATGACTTAAGGGTTTTTTCATAGTTATATTTAGCACAGAACTGGAACAAGACAACATCATTAATCAGAGGCCTTGGTTTTGGGGCAATTATGGGCTCTTTATCATGCCCTAGTTTTTGGACATTGATGCCAATACCATGATAGTTTCAACAATGCCAGTTTGGGTAACGCTGCATAACCTCCCATTGCATTTTTGGCACCAAAAAGTTTTAACAGCCATTGGGAACTCCTTAGGAAAGTACCTTAAAACAGATGAGGGCAGAGCTATTCGGGGAATCTTCACATATGCCAGAATATGCATAGAGGTGGACCTAAGTCAAGGACTACCAAATCACATCACATTGAATTTTAATAATTCAGTGTGGACACAACCGCTTGACTATGAGAACACAACATTCAGATGTCGCGGCTGCTTGCAGACAGGGAACCTACAATATGCCTATCCATTGGCTAGTAAGGAGCCAAAAGGGAACAAGAAACAATAGAAAAAACCCAAAGTTTGGCAGCATACCAAACTGTTGGAGGAGGAGGAACTGAAGACAGAACCCACAGACATGCAATTGGGACAGGAAAACATATAGAGAGAGAGCACCGGGGGCCCAATTTGGGGCCAAATAACTTGATATAGCAACAACAATTACAGCTCGAAATAAGTGGCACCAAACAAGCACATAGTTCCGAAGGATCGGAATATGATAAAGAACAACCAATGAATACAGAGGAAAACCAGCTTGCTATAATTGTTCCCACTCCCAACAATTGAGGTTGGCGAAAAGTGGAGAAGAAAAAATTCAGGAAAGTGTAGGCCTGTTGGCATATTATTTCTTTTCTTCTTAATTTTGTATTCTTATGCGTCCTGATTTTCAGGAACAACCCATATGCATATGCTCTAAGCATCTAGAAAATGTAATTTTATTCATATGAATAGAAATACGACTTTTTTCCTACATGAAAAAAAAACAACAAAGTCCATTGGAAGTGGAACTTAGTGAATAAACCTAATTAACTTCGCCCTGCTACCATAAAGTCATTTGTAATTTATGTTTATTCTAACCTACTTTCCAGTGAAGGAGACCACATAATTGTTAAGTGCTAGGTGCAGGTTTGGTTTTCCTAATAGAACACTCGAAGGTAAACCACTATTGAAATGTGAGCTCATGTAACCACTGGTGCTTGGCTAGAAGAAGAAATGGCCTTCCTATAATTGTTGAAGGCTAGGTTAAAAGGATATAACCTATATATCTGTGTGGAGAGGTGAACAATTAACAACGTGTCCATGAGAAATATTAGTAACATTTGTAGTCTTCTTGGTTGTGAGTGGGATTTTGTCAAGGCTTATATTAGTCATACTTACATGCCATTTGGCTTTATGGCATGTCATCATCCCTTCGTCATATCATATGATGTTGTATATATTCATATATAAATATAAATTGTTTTAATCTAAATTATATATTATCTTATGCACCTAGGTTCAGAACTGTGTAAATCCTCATTCAACCATAAGATTGGAAAAAATCAACAATTCTCACATCATTTACCAGATTTTTCATTCATGCAAAAACAAAGTTTTCCCGACACACACATTGGGCTCCATCACGATTTGGTCACATCCATGGAAGTTGACATTGGGCCTCTTCCTTGGTTGCTTGCTTATATCTTCCCAAACAATGCATAATCGAACAAATAATTTTGTCTCATGAAATGTTTTCTTGTCAATGTGCCATTGACAATCCAATATGAATCGCATATTTTCTTGTCAATGTGCCATTGGTAGTCCCGTATGAATCACATGCAATTTGTTTTGATTGTGGCAGAGGAGATACAACATTCCATAAATGGATACCATGTGGTGGTTGGATGAATTACTCCTACTCTTTTTAGTGTAAGGGAAATCCACCATAATTTTCAGCCTGTGTTAAGCACTTGGTTCCTACTTGGGCCAAAAGGTCACCTTTCTAACTTCTCGTTTCATCTCATATAGGAAAATTATTTGGCAGACAAAATCGATTGAATGGAATGTTTTTCATTGATTGAACACCCCACATTAGTGGGTGGTTTTATTTATTTTTTTGAAATATAAAACCCAAAATAGTACACTGAATTGAAAGGAGGAATCTAAAGGGCATCAAATTCAATAGTTTGTCCTTTGGGTCCACAATTAAATATTCTGGAAGAACATCATAGGAAATTCACAAAAGTAATATAATATTGCATATTACAAATTTTTTATATTTAATGGGATCATTACTGTGGATGTGACAGAGTTTTGGATCAATCTTGCACCATATCCTCGATTTCGTTTTATGTATGTTTTCTTCCTATGCTCGAGTAATATTTGCACAGAAAACCTATCATGAGCAACTATTTGTGTCCGAGATTACAAATGCAATGATTGAACCCTCGAGCATGATGGCCAAGTTTGGCCCAAGGCATGGGAAGTACATGGCTTGTTGTCTCATGTATTGAGAGGATGTTGTGGCAAAATATGTGAATACAGCAATACCAACCATCAAGGCTAAATGGGTTATTCAATTTGTAGACTAGTAGGTGAAATTTTATTTTTGTTTACACTTTGAAGCCTCACTAGACCTATGAATTTTATTCCTCTATTTCTCACAATGTGCCATTGGTGGTTTACCAGGTGCCCCATAGGTTTCAAATTTTGCATCTGTTACCAACCACCAAAAGTGGTGCACGGGGGAGACCTTTCCAAGGTGCAGCTCGTTGTTTGCATGATCAACAACAATATTCTTATGGATAAAGTCATTTAATAGATTGAACACATGTTTGATTTTGGTACCATTGTGTTAAATATGATTTACATTCTCCAGTTGCCACATTTATCATTATGTACCATATATAGTATGTTGATACACCAAAAAGGCATCACGCATTTATAATTGGCATACTGCCGGTAATGTGCAAGCATAAATAAGGTAATAAATGACTATTGATACATTGATTTTGGGTCAGATTACTATTTGAGCAGACAAATCTCAATATTTAGTCCCTTGCATGATAATTACATTCCTAATTTTTTAGCCTTGGAAATGCTACATTAATGGAGGTGTTGAACTTGACATGCCATCCTCAAGTCCTCCATGTTTTTTCTTTTTCTGTTTGGGCTTCTGAATTCATGGACGTTTAAGGTCTCTGTAAGACCAAAAATCCATTCTCAGTTATAAGTTCAGCTATTATAGCTTCATTGGATAAGGATTTTGGGTATTTGAAGGCAATTTAGCTCAATTTTTTGCAATTGTAGCACTATTTTCTCACGCTGGGGAATTCTATTTGTGTACATTTTTCTCATAAGACCCAGGGACTCAAAACATTGTAAATCAACTAGCTTACCCTTGTTTTGCTCTGTTGTGGCCATGGAAGACTCAAGATCCTTTTTGAGAGAATCCAAGGTTGTTTCCAACTCTGTTAATGTGCACATAAGGCTTACTTTTTCTTCTTTTGGAATCAATGCTCTTTTATTCAATTTAGCTTTTATTAGCTTACCCTCTTTTTCCTCTATTGTGGTCGTGGAAGACTCAAGATCCTTGTTGATAGAATCCAAGGTTGTTTCCAACTCTCCTAACATGCCCATAAGGCTTACCTTTTCTTATTTTTAAATTAATGTTTTCTTATTCAATTCAGTTCATAAAGAAGTGCTCTCCACAGGAGGTTGTCATGATATCCACAAGGTATTTTAAGACATGTTTTTTTACTGTAGTCCAAGGCATTGGTTTAGATTAGGCTTAGATTATGCCATGATTATTAAATTATTGTGTTGTCTTCATTCAAATATATAGTTTAATGTGCATGTAGGTTTAAAACTTCCAATGTCTTTTTAGTTTAGTTTTAACACTAGTATGGGGAAGCAAGTGTAGTTTAAATCTAATTATAAAGTAGTTTTGTTTCATTTTGATCAGTTATGTTGTAATTTAGTTATGTTTTAATTAAGTATACTTCCCACTTATTTATTTACTATAGTTTGGTGTGAGTATAGTTTGGACCATTTCCCACAATTATTAAAATGAGCTGCTCTAACTTATCATCCTAAAAGTCATTTTTTAATAGCGTTTATTTTTATAATTAAACTAAATTTCTTCTACTAGGTAGTTTAGATTAAATGTCTTTCTCCAATAAGATATGTAAGTTATGTTTTTGAATTTATATAATATAAATGGATATTATATGTATTATATATTATATAAATTAGATATTAATAGATATAAATTAGATATATATAATATAAATTAGATATTAAGCTCTATAATATGGTATATCTTTAACTAAAATAATATAATGAAAAAATATTTGAATTTATATAATATAAATGGATATTATTTTTCTATTAAAATCTATATTATAAAATGAAATAGTGATGTAAATGTTTTTTAAGATCAATTTTGAATATGTGTTTTATTAATGTCTCAACTACATCATGTATATATAAATTCCTAGAGTAGGCTAGAGTAGGATAGAGAGGAGTAGGGTAGGCTAGAGTAGGCTAGGCTAGGCAAATGTAGAGTAGGGTATTCTAGAAGAGGTTACAATAGGTTAAGGTAGGCTAGGTTAGGGTAGGTTATATTAGACCATTCTAGGCTAAAGTAGGCTAGGCTAGGCTAGAGTAGGGTAGGTAAGACAAGGCTAGAGTAGGCTACGCTATGCTAAGAAAGAGTAGGCTAGGATAGGATAGGATAGAGTGCACTAAGTTAGGCTAGGCTAGAGTAGGCTAGAGTAGGCTAGGTTAGGCTAGGCTAGGCTAGAGTAGGCTAGCCTAGGGTATGGTAGTCTATTATAGCTTATTAGGCTAGAGTAGGCTAAAGTAGGATAGAGTATGTGAGGCTAAGCTAGGCTAGAGTAGTTTAGGCTAAGCTAAGCTAAGCTAGAGTAGGCTACGTCAGGTTAAGATAAAGTAAACTAAGATGGGCCATGATAGGTTAGGCTAAAATAGTTTAGGCTAGGCTAGAATAGGCTAGTTAGTTAGAGTGGGCTAAAATAAGGCAGGTTAGAGTAGGTTAGGATATAATAGTCTAGGCTAGAGTAAGCTAGGATAAAGTAGTCTATGGTAGGCTAAAGTAGGATAGAGTAGGAAAGGTTAGAGTAGGTTAGAAAAGGTTAGATTGGATAGGCGAGACTAGGCTAGGGTAGAGTAAGATAGGCTAGGGTAGAGTAGGATAGAGTAGGGTGGAGTAGAGTAGGTTAGGTTAGAGAAAGCTAGAGTAGGCTAAGGTAGGTTGGGATGTACTAGGCTATGCTAGGGTAGGTTATGCTAGAATAGTCTAGGCTAGAGTAAGGTAGGATAGTGTAGGCTACCAAGGCTAAAGTAGGATAGAGTAGGAAAGGCTAGGCTAGGATAAGGTAGAGTAGGCTACAAAAGTTTAGGATAGGATATACTAGACTATGCTAGGGTAGAGTAGGATAAAGTAACCTAGAGTAGAGCAGGCTTGGCTAGAGAAGGCTAGAGTAGACTAGCGTAGAGTATGTTAGGCTATGTTAGGTTAGGATATAGTATGCTGGGCTAGGATAAGGTAGGCTAGAGTAGGCTATGTTAGGTTAGGCAATAGTAGGCTATGTTAGGTTAGTTTAGAGTGGGATAGGTTAGGTTATGATAGTGTAGGCTCGGTTAGGCTAGGATAAAGTAGGGTAGCCTAGAGTAGGCTAAGCTAAAAAATTGCAGAGTAGGTAGGTCTAGTCTAGGCCAATGCACGCTAAGATAGGCTAGACTAGAGTAGGCTAGGCTAGGGTAAGTAGACAAGGCTAGGTTAGCCGAGGCTAGACTAGACTAGAATAGCCTAGGCTAGGCTAGACTAGAATAGTCTAGGCTAGACAAGACTGGAATAATCTAGGCTAAGTAAGGATACATTAGGCTATGTTAGCATAGGTTAAGCTAGGCCAGGATAAATTAAGTTAGGTTAGGATTCAATAGGCTAGAGTATGATAGGCTAAGGTAGGCTGGGCTAGGCTAAAGTGGGATATAGTTGGCTAGGGTAGTTTAGGCTAGGCTATAGAATAGCCTAGGCTAAGCAAGGATAGTCTAGGCTAGATAGGCTAGGATAGTGCAGGTTAGGATATGATAGGCTAGGCTAGTCTAGGATAGAGTAGGCCATGCTAGGCTAGGCTAGACTTGACAAGGCTTGAGAGAGCTACGATAAGCCAAGTTAGGGTAGTGTAGGCTAGTATAGGCTTGGGTAGCATAGCCTAGGCTAGGCTAGGGTAGTGTAAGCTGGAGTAGTGTATGTTAGGCTAGGTTAGTCTAGTGGAGGCTAACCTAGGATAGACTATTCTAGGTTAGGATGGAGTAGGCTAGGCTAGGATAGAGTAGGCTTGAGTAGGATAGGCTAAAGTAGGTTAGGCTAGGATAGATTACGCTAGGATATACTAGGTTAGACTAGGGTAGGCTAGGAAATAGTAGGCTAGGCTAGAGTAGCAATAGGATAGTGTAGGTTAACCTAGAGTAGGCTAGGTTAAAGTAGGTTAGAGTAGGCTAGGTTAGGCAAGGTTAGGCTAGGCTGTGCTAGGCTAGGATATAGCAGGCTAGGATAGGATCACATGGGCTAGGATAGCTTAGGCTAGGTGAAGGTAGGTTAGAGTAGTCCAGGGTAGGTTATTGTAGGATAGAGTAGGTTAGAATAGGCTAGGCTTGGCAAGGTTAGAGTAGGTTAGAGTTGGTTAGGCTAGCATAAGCTATAGTATGATAGGATAGAACTCACTAGATGTGAGTAGACTAGGCTAGGTA
>APFE031099223.1:12597-24647 GCA_000404065.3 Pinus taeda
TTAACTCAGTGCATGGACAATTCAATGGAGACAAGTGTTAGAGGTGGGTGAAAGGGTGAGACTACTATCAGTTGTGACTATAGCTGTGCATGATATTTGCACAATCATTGATTGAGATTTCCAATGAGGATTGCGCAGTACAAGCCAAGGGGATTCGAACTTCGATCAGATATATTCTCAACTTGGATTGCGTAGTGGAGGCAGGCAAACAGTGGAGGATATTTGAACCCGTGACTTGTTCAGATCTAAGCTAGTTTGTGTGTAGCATGTGGAGATATTACTGAGTACTTGTGAGGAGTATTGTACTATGTATTGTTACATGTTCTCTATCATTATAATATACAGATAGCTGGGGGTTTTCAGCTGTATGCTTTCCCCATTACATATTGTGTTGATATGTGTGATTGATGTTTCAATGTGCGCATGCAATTGTTTTTTTAATTCCGAAAATTGATGATCAATGGTAGAGGAGGTTATGTATTATGCATGCATTCCACAAATAGTGTATAATCAGGATAATATCTGTGAATAAGTGTTATATTATTCAAGATTTCTACATACTCATTTCTTATGAGCTTCGTTAGATAAGGCGGCGTCACGACGGGTTTCATCCAGTTGGATTAATTCCAAGAAACAAGCCTCTTCCTCTGAAGTTCTGGGGAGAAGGTCGACTGAAAGCTTGAGAGATGAAATCTCACACTGAATCGGTAAGACTACTTCTAGGCCATACACCAGCTGAAAGGGTGTAAATCCAATTGCATTTCTTACTGATGTCTGGTATGCCCACAAGGCCGAGTATAGGATTAGGTGCCAACTCCGTTTATGGACTCCAATCATCCTTTGCAGGATGTGCTTCAGGACTTTGTTGATTGCCTCAACTTGTTCGTTAGCTTGCGGATAATACGGGGTGGAACTATCATGGGACAGTCCTAATTTGGCAACCAATTCAACCATCATGTGATTGTGGAAATGCAATCCATGATCTGTGACTATAGCTTGTGGAACACCGAATCTAGAGACTACATGATTAAAAAAGAAAAGAGCAGCCGTTTCACCACTGTTGTTTAATGTAGGCATCGCCTCGGCTCATTTCGTAAAATAGTCAATTGCGACTATGATATACAATTGCCCCTCGGCCGAGGTGGGGTTACATGTCATGAAATCTATGCCCCATTTGGCGAATGGCCTAACCGCAACTACTGGATGCAGAGGTGCAGGTGGTATTCTGGTTTTGTTGTCGAAGATTTGACAAGGATGGCAACTTCTGACTGCGGTTATGTAATCTTTGAACATTGTTGGCCAGAAGTAACCTGCTCGTAAAATATTTTGTGCCGTAGCATAACCAGATTGATGCCCCCCACACGCGCCTGAATGACAATCATTTAGGGCTTTTTTGGCATCCTCATGGGTGAGGCACCTTCACAGAACTGTATTGATACCACGATAGTAAAGTGTATCACCAACAATCATGTAGTCTTTTGCTTGGTATCGAGTACGTCGTTGTTCTGAGCGAGAGGTATTAGGCCTATATGTTTAGTTTTGGAGATAGATGATTATATCTCCATATCAGGGATCGCTCGATGATATCAGAAACAAAGATTCATCTACAATTGATGCTTTGGGTGTTGAATCGTTGGACGACGATGGGAAGTCGCATAGTAACTCCGCGAAAACTAGAGATTTCTTTGATTTGGATTTTACGAATTCCAGATCAAACTCTTGCAAAATAGATATCCATTTCGAATATTTGCCCCCACGTAACTGACGTGACAATATGTAAGTCATAAGGTTGCAATTTGACAAAATGGTAGTTTTGCGAAAGAGGACATAGTGTCGAAATCTCTGTACTATTTGAACAGCTACAAGAGCCAACTTTTCAACATAGGAGTGGTTTCTTTTTGTATCATTTAAGTTTCTACTTAAATAATAGACAGGATGTTCGATTCCATTGTCTTCTTGAACTAAAACCATAGCGATGGTCTTATCTGCTGCAGCTAGATACAGGTTAAAGTCTTTTTGATAGTCAGGAGCATACATTAATGATGCTTTTATTAGGGATTCCTTTAGAGAATCAAAGGAAGCTTGCACAACCTGATCCTAGTTGAAGGGCACTTCTTTTTTCAAAAGACGCGCATAACCTTTAGCAAGTTCAGCGTAATTTGGAATGAACCTCCTTAGAAAGTTTGCTTTCCCTTGGAGTTTTTGAATCTGAAGCAAATTTGAAGGTGGAGGCATATCGATGATCGCTTGAACCTTACATGGGTGAAGACGAATCCCATCCTTTGAAACTACAAAGCCAAGTAAATGACCAGAACCGACACAAAACACACACTTGTGCGGATTGAGTCGTATCTTGTAGTGTCGACAACGTAGAAATATAGCTCTCAAATGCTGTGGATGATCAGTCCGCTTTCTAGAATGAGCTGGAAGATCATCGAGATATGGTTGAACGATGTTCTTGATGTCATGGAAGGCATAATTCATAGCCCTCTGAAAAGTTGCCCCTGAGTTCTTTAAACCGAAAGGTAGCTTGCGGTACGCGAATGTGCCCCACAGACAAATAAATGCAGTCTTTGACTAGTCTTGTGGGCGGATATTTATTTGATTATATCCAGAAAATCCATCCATAAACGAAAACATTTCGCATCTGGCACATTCATCAATTATTTGGTCGATGAAGGGTGTAGGGTAGTTTTCCTTTGGACAAGCTTGATTTACATCCTTGTAATTGCTGCACACTCTAATCGTTCCCTGCTTTTCATCACAGGAACAATGTTCGATACCCAATCAGTTACAGGAACTGGGTAAATGAAACCAACATGTAAAAGTTTTTCAACTTCCGCCTTGATGGCAACGACTTTCTTCGGGTGCACCTGCTGAAGCCGTTGTCATACTGGTTTGACATCTGGATACATCTTAATTTTGTGTTCAACTATGCTTGAGTCAATGCCTGACATTTCTTCATATGACCATGCAAAGAAATCTCTGAACTCATGAAAGAGAGTGCAATATATTTCCAATTATGAAGAAGAACAAGATTTGCCGACATGAATATTCTCTACAACATCTTGTTTGGTCGAGATATTTATGGCGATACTTTCTTCAATATTGGATAGGTTTCGCTCGGAAACCATCGTATTTACAGTATCTGATATAAAATAAAAAACTAAAGGATGATTAAAGTCGTTGGAACAATCTTCATGGTAGTCCGGAAGATGGGAACGATGGTGGTAATCTTCCCATGGTGCCTCTCCAATCATCATTGACTGAACAATTCCTTCGTCTGTAGAATGTACATGCGACCAAAGATCTGAAGAGGTACCATATTCTCTAGACCTATCTATCCAAACACTCGATGAGCGTTGATTTTGGTTTGCCGCCCAGGCCAAGAAAATTGATTGCTACAATATTTCTATTAGGCTTGGAGGCAATACCTAGTGATGATTCATGCTAACATCATGTTCGGAAATCTTCTAAATCATTTTAGATACAGAAGATACCATATTGCAGGTCTCCATCGTGGCTACTTCTGCCAGATTACTCGGAGGCGATAGAGCAAAAGTACCCATCAATGTAGGGTATTTTAGGAGGCCTAATCCGATATTTTGAAGCGATTGAGAGCTTCCATGGATCATCGGGATGCTTCCCGTAACTTGTGAACTATTGGGGAGAAAGGTTTGTTGGTCAATGATTGTAATTCCTCCTTGAAAAGGAAATGGAATCTTTCTAAAGTATGTTGACACAACAACAACCATAGCATAAATCCAGGGCCTTCCCAGTATGTTGTAATCGAGGTTTCCATAGATAACTTCGACATCAATTTCTATTGTTTTCCCCCCCAATTCAACTTGTAAGTTACTTAAAATCCCGTATAGGGTGTATGTCCGTCCATCGAATGCTTTTAATGTCATTGACGATCACGGCAAGAGTTGTGAGCCTAATGTTTTCCAGCAACTCATTGACATAATGCATGTAGATGCCTCCTCATCAATAATTGTTCGATGAACAGTTTTGTTGAGGGCTTTCACTTGGATGAGGAAAGCAAGTTGAGCTAGTAATTGGGGTTCATATCCTTTATGATTAAAGGCCACAAGATTGGAATCCGCTGGGTCAATCCCACCTATTGTTGATAATAGAGCCTGCTTTTGGGAGGGACAATTTTGCAGTACTTCAAGTGTCGACATAGCGGATGGAGATTGGGCCAGATCCTCCACTATATTATAATTATGTGCTGCTTTGGCATGAGGATTAAACATTGATTTGTGTACTACTCCCTTTGGCGGCTTTATCGTTAGCTCAGGAATGATGGGTGGCACAACTTCGGTCGAAGTTATTGTCGAACTACTAGGTTGATCAGTAGCCTTGTTGTTCAATAGCTGTGGATTCCCGTAATCTTTATTCCTTGTTGATATCAAAGCATCATTTTTCTGTTTCGAAATGGAAAACATAACCACTTGGGATGGGGAAGCATTGTCGCTAGTAACCAGATTTGTTTCTAGGTTTGGAAACGGGTCGGTTAATACTGCTGAGGTTTTTGAACTCTTAAAGAACTTCTTAATCTCAACTTTATGTGGACAATCTCTCGTCCAATGGTCTTCATAACATATGTGACATGGCCGATTAGGTTTCTTTTTCCCAGAAGGGTTTTCAAAAGATTTTTCAGGAGACGAATCGTCCTGTTTCTTCTTTTGCTTTTCCCTTTCTTCTTGCCCCCTAGTTGCTTCAGTTCTTTGCCTTTCTCAATTGACACGACATTAACCTCCGACGCAGGAAGTTTGTCATTTGCCTTTTTACTGGAAACTATAAGGGCTTTACTAGATGGGGCCTTCGCAGTTTGCATACTTGAGGTGCCAATCACACCATCATCGACATGAGAGTCCTTGTTCGATTTAGGGGGAGGAGGAACGAAAAAATCGGGCCTAGGAGCATCAGGAATTTTGTCATAGAGCATGCCATACTGAGTATAGATCAGGTCTAGATATTGCGCACGAGCAATGACTTGCTCTTTAGTGACAACTCCTCCCTTGGCTACATCTTCTGTAATAGAAGGTAACAATGACTTAATAAACCATTCATCTAACAACTGATCAGGAACATATGTATTTACCATTCTACACTGACGCCGCCACTCATGAATATGATCAGATATGTGAGTGGCTGTCGTCTGCTTAAAATTGGTAAGAAGCTCTGTTCCCATTTCGTACCTTATGGGTAACTGAAAATTGGTTAAAAAGGTGGTGGCAAGGGTGCTGAAGTTATTGAATGAAGCTCTAGGCAATTCGATGTACCATTTTGTTGCCGGACTAGTTAACGTTCTTTGAAAAAGGCAAAGACTAATCGAATCATCATTGAGAGTGTTGGACGAACACCACAGATGAAAGGTCATCACATGATTCGATGGATCTTCACCCAGATTTCCATTAAATTTGGAAATATCTGACGAAAGTTTATGAGGAATCGCTAGCCACCAAGGGGTGTAAGCAATTGGATCATTTGTTAGCCGATTCAGATATGGTAATTCTAAAGTTGCTACGAAGGGCAACTGCTAATTCAGGTTTGGCGAAGCATACCCAGGATAAGATGGGATTGCCTGAGCAATGGGTCTTTGCATACCAGCATAATGTATTTGATGCTGATAACTTTGATATGGACGTAACCATTATAATATGATTGTTGGTAACCGTTTTGAATATACGATTTCCCATTACCTGCAAAGATTTGTTGCTTAGGTCCTCGGTAAGCTTGCTGGAATTGCAGTTGTTGATATTGCACTAGCCATGGCTGTGAGACCATTTGCTGTTGCCCAATACTGGATGTTTGACCAAGATGAGGGGTTATAGTACCCGTTTGATCTTGAATCGTTTCAGTTAAGAAGCCACTAATCGGTGGTTGTGATTGAGTCGTGGAGATAAGAGGCTGTTGTATTACAACCTGAGAGACTCGAGGTTGACATACAACAGGGAGCGCTTGTACTTGCGATACCGTCACAATGGCCGATGTAGTGGGAATGTTCGACACAGGTTGATTTTGTTGTATTGAATATACAACTCTTGACTGTTGAGGCGGTATTGGTACCCATCCACTGGATGTGATTCCAGCTTGACCCGAATTTTGTTGTGAACTCTCATCTGGTTGTTCTCCTGGAGGGAATAATGAAAAAGCATACTGCCCCCCATATGGCGGCAATCCAGCTTTCAAAGGGAAAATTTGCCTTTGGAGACTGGGCTGCCCAAATTGATATTGTTGTGAAGAATCAATTTGCTGAGACTCAACATAAGAAATTCCAAATAAGGTTCTAGATGAACAAATAGGAACAGACCATATTGTCGAGATAGTCCCTGGGTGGACTCCATCTAGCTGTTGAGAGCTAGTTGGGACAGATGGTACACCAGCGAGCATTGTCGGAGTAGCAGCAGGAGGTTTTGCTGTTGCTATATTAGATGACACAGTCCTAGATGTCGATGGTTGTTCAGACATATTGAGTCTATCCAAAAGATTTCCTAGCGATTCTGCAGGGACTTGCGATGAAGAATGACTAACTTCTGTAGTAGAATGTTATAGGTGGATCCCAATTCCAAAATGCAATGGGGTACTGGATGGAAGATCCTCCACAATTTCTTTTATAGCAACCAGTCCATGTGGAAGAGGCAGACCGTCAGGTCCGTAAAATATTTCCGGTGCCAAAGAAGGTATAGACTCTGCAGCAACAGATATTGGAGGGGTAACACCTTCCGAATTAGTCCTAGATGGAGTTGGTTAAGGAATAGGAGTGTTTATCGTTACACTAGGATCAATTCTAATTTCCTCTTGTAACTGCGAAACTTCTTTTGTAGAGGCGTGGATACCATAAATAGTTGGAGTAATTGGAGTCTCTGAGGATGTTGAAACACAAGTTTCGACTAAACCAGGAGGCTTTGACCCAATTAAACGAGATCGCTTGGCTTGAAATGGTTTCATTTCCAGAATCAAAGACGGTTGACTCATTAGTCTCCACGAATGACGGGGTTTTGATTGACTTTCTTCCACGATTGCAGATTACTTGATCAACTCAAAATAAAAAGTGGGGAAATGTGATCCCAAATTAAATGAATTTTATGATGCTTTGACACAACTTGCTTTTTCAGTTTTTAAGAGTCGAGAAAAAGCTAGAGATGACTCTAGTCACCTTCGATTTTTAATGAGCCTGAAGTGACAAGTGCTCAGATGAACCTTTTCTTTTAAGGAGTCTGAAAAGGAATGAAAGTGACTACTCTGGAAATCTAGACAAAGGGATTACCAAACCAATCACAAAACTGTAGAATACTTTTTACGTACGACAATCAATCTTTTCGAATGCTGTGTTCAGTGCATTGCGATCGATAGGGCGGCAAACACGACTTCCTAAGGATAAAGGATATAGCCTATTGTGGTCTCCCAATATATACTCGATGGTACGTGGGAGCACAAGTCCGTACTAGCACTTGTCATATCAAAGAGGAGGAATCACCCAACCTATGATGAAAACGATAGTTACCAGGTTTTACGACGCCGGATTACGTCTCTAGCCTAGACTTTAAGATGTTGTGCGTTAGGTTCCAAAGCATTTTTATGTTCATTGAAGTTTATTTTACAGTTGATCTTTCTTAAGAAGTTTGTCTTTAAGGTTCACTGCATGATGTAAATATACAATTCCTAAATATGCAATCTAAGATGATAAATAGTCGTTTACTTTATTTTTGCAATGAAAATCCTAGCTACTAAGGAAAGAGAAGTAAAATTATTTCAACATAGAGCAGAGAGCACACACTAAGGTGCACTGTCCTAAATAAATTTCCGCATGCAGTCTAAATGCAAATGCACATGCATGTATTTGTTTTTCAGTTTCCTTAATGTGAGAATGACAAAAAGAAAACTAAGTACAGATTTGAACTATCTTTCCTCAAAGCGACACTTTAACAATTTCTTTTCAAAACGAAAGGAAGATTTAGACGTCACTTTCAATTTCGACTTGAAAACTACTTTCGACTCTTTTCTTTGATTGAAAACAACACTTGCGACACTTTTAAATCAAAAGACGACAGTTCGATTAATCTACTTTTTGCAAAGGAGGACTGTAAATGATGAAAAATACATAAAAAACATTCACAATTCCTTATCAATGGAGGCTGAATAATGCAAAGGAAGAGAGTTTCAATAGTGATATACTGATCACAGACAACAAAACTACTGAATAAAGCTGAAGACAATGAAGAGAAAACCAAAATCTGGAAGCAGAAACAGTCTCACCTAATCATCGCACCTGTAACACAAGGAAACAAGGATGCATCTCACCTGCAGCACACGGGAGGTGTGATGCATCCAGATTGCCAATGAGAGACAGTGCGATGGTCTAGGGACGAGACTGAGCTTGGTTTTTGCTCACAGTTTGCAGCTAAGTTCAGGGATTTAGGCCAAGCTAATGATAGACAATAAACACAAAGTACAGGGGCTGATCTAATGAGGTTACTTGAGCTACCACTAGGGCACTTAGGATGTTTGCAAGTCAGATGTTCAGTGCATAAACTAACCCAGAGATTGACTGAAGCAACATTGATCTACTTTGCAGTTGCATAGCAAAAGCAGTTCGAAGGCTAGTTGGCTTAACTTCAGGCTCTGTCTGGAGTTTATAAAGTAAACAATAGTGACTAACAATCAAACTATTTGCTCCCTAGTATGGTCACCATTTTGTTATCGGGAAAACTAGTGTCCATTCAAAGCTGCTAGTCCCACTAAGATGGGTAGCTATCTTAGAAACAAACAATTTAAATTTACTTGTGTTTTCCTTTATGAGAGATAGATGAAAGAGAAGTAGAGAGTACCAAACTCAGTCTTTTTCTTGGCTCCTTACTTGTTTCCACTCTCCTTTGATAGAACTTTCGCCACTCTTTTCTCACTTGTCCCGCTTCAAAGAACACCTGTAGAGTCAAAGCGACAAAATACCATCAAATCATAGAGATATATAACCATAAACAATATAAGGTCAGATGTATATTCACCATACAAATGTATACACAAATACAAGATTCAGAGATATACAAGTATATGGAGGAAAACTCAAATAGCTTTATTGATAGAAGTAGTAGAAGAGAGGATTACAACCAAGCTGTCTGATACAGCGCCATCCCCCCAGCATGAAAGCCCTCTTCACCTCATGAAAAGCTAGATTGTACAACAATGCAATGTTTCACAGAGAAACCAACAACACTTCCTTACAAAATACAAATTTCTAGCCTTTGGATCTCTAGGATGAGGGATCCATATATAGATATTTGCAGGTGGGTGAGTCAACTTCTGGGATTTTGATTAGTGTCATTTCTATGATAGTTCTTGGTTCCACTTGGAGATTTCATGATCTCTTACTCGTCCCTGGGTGAATTTAGAGAGGCAAGTGTCCAATGTGCAGTTTCTAGAAGATTCTCTGGGTTTCCACCTAGCCAATTGCCTCTGCCATTTGTCTGCTCTCACTCATCGCACCCTACACAAGGGCTTTTCAGTATGCATCGTACTTTTTACATGTAGCAGGTGAGATGCATCACACCCTTAGCACTAAGCAGTCTGTATGGTCCAGTTTTGACCAGTTCTGAGTAGTTTTTCAGGGAAACTTCTGGGAGATGATGTAATCAGCTGACCTTGTTCCTTTAGGGTATGAAACAAAACTTTTAGGGGCTTATAAGCCTTTGGTTTATGGACATATGAGATTGGGGTTGTAGTGCCCAAATATGTATATAACATGATGGTATTCAGATCTCAAGTCAATCTTTGAGAACACTACTACTCCCTTTAGCTGATCGAACAATTCATCAATCCTCAACAAATGATACCTATTCTTGATAGTCACTTTGTTCAACTACTTGTAATAAATGCATAATTTGAGGGTACCATCTTTATTCCTCCCAAACAAGACCGGTGCACCCCAAGGTGATACACTTGGCCTAATGTATCCCTTTTCCAACATTTTCTTCAACTGCAACTTTAACTCAACCAACTCACGTGTGCTCATCCTGTAAGGTGCTTTCGATGCTGGAGCTGCCCCTGGCACTAACTCAATTGATAAGTCTACCTCTCTGTGAGGTGGAAATTCTGTAATGTCCTACGAGAATACATCCTGAAACTGCTGCAACATTGGGTACTTGTTCAACAAATATGCATCCTTAGCCTCCTTACCCTTATCACTAGAAATGTGTACTACAAGTATCTTGCACCCTTTCTTGTGGCTATGCTTTGCTTGCATAGTTGTCACCATCCTGACTTATGTGGCCTTCTTCTTACCTTTCAAGACTCTGGGTTCTCCATTGTCATCAACACACTCAATAGCTTTGTCATAGCAATAAACCTTGGTTCTATGTATATACAACCAATCCATGCCCAATAACATACTGTATGAATCCAATGACAATAAATTCAAATGTGCTACTATAGGCATACCATTTAAGTCAAATGCGCAAGTTCTTACCCAATGATGAACTCGCTTCTTCGTACTTGTATCCAACTGCACTAACCAAGACTCTACATGCAACTCCTTATTCAACCAACGCTTATCCACCAATTTAAGACTAACATAACTATAATTAGATTCAAAGTCAATAAAAATAGAAATAAATTGGTCACAAAGCTTACCATCCATCTCAATGATAGATGCTTGGTGTTCTGCTTGCTCGTTGTCCATTGCTGCATAGATATGTGGAATACTCTAACCAACATCCCTAATAGTTTGTGCCTCCTGTGCACTGTATATCTTAGGCCTTCCACCTTGATGCTACGAACAATCTCCCCTAAGGTGTTCTTCATGACATGTCCAACACTCCAACCGAATAGTGCCCTCACCTCTATGTTGTTGTTGTTGCTATGGCCCATGTCACTGTCTAGCTGCACTAAATCTCTTTTGCAGTGCCGCATTTTCTTTCCAATTTGCATGTTGAGGCCTTGTCCTCTTAGGTTGCCATTTACTTCTACCTTTGTCTTTTCCTTTCCATCCATGTTGAGTTTCATTCTTATGCTTTGATTGCTCATAGAAATGCTTCAGTTTCCTAATGACTTCCTCAAGTGGTTGAGGCTCATCATACTTAATCCGATCTCTAAATGCTAATGGAAAACCATCGCTGAATCTCTAAAATTTAGCTTTCTCATAAGTAAGATATGGTACATACCTCAATAGTTCTAGAAACTTGGTCGTATACTCTTTGTCTGTCATTGATCCCATCTTTAACTCATAGAATTATTTAGCCTTATTGTTGTTGGGTCTTGAAAATGTCATTCATTTCCATTACACTTTCACTATTATGTCCATTATATCACCTCCATTTCACCTCCATTTCACTACTATGTCACTACATTCATCCCACTTTCGTTATCATTGGGCCACATTTATGTTTTTCCAAACTTTTATTAATTCTAAGCCTTTTTAAGTGAATTTGTGGTTAAAAATTAGAAAATAATGTGCATATGCTTATATCTAACAAGTGGGTTGAGATTGTTGACATGTGTAGGTTAAAAGGAGGCTTCTAGAAGACCATTATGTGGCACTCTAAGGCCAAATTCGAATTTGAGTGGAAAGAATCATGGGATCATGAGGATATGTGTCACATCTCCTAATTGTATTGAAACTCTAAGAAGACATGTGTCTTATCAGTTCCTAGACTCTAGAGGTAGAGGGAGAGATTCATGGACTCTCATTAATGAGATGGCTTCTCATCTTTTTTGTATAAATAGGAGATCTCTCTCCTTCATTTGTTAGTTCTTAAGTCTCAGCTTAGAGCTTGGCTTGGTTTTTAGTTCTTTAGCTTGGAGTTTGTAGTTCTTCCTTGATGGCTTTTGAAAGCTTTGGAGAGCTTTGTTGTACTTTGTAATTTTGAAGAATTTGAATAAAGCTTTGATGTTCTCAACATGGAAGGAGATGTGAAGTAGATGTCATGGAGCATATTATAATGTAAGGTAGAGTAGATTTCATTTTGTAAATTTTTCTTTGATTTCATTATGTCATTTGATTGCTTTTAAGTTTGATAGATTAGATTTTTCATTCATGCAAGTGTGTT
>APFE031099224.1:0-13773 GCA_000404065.3 Pinus taeda
ATTTAGGGTATCCACACATGTGAATAGTATAAGGAATATTTCATACCTTTTCATGGTTCTAGGACTTCCTTCTTTGTTAACCTTTTACTTTGCTAGCCTACTTGATCCCGAGATCCTTTCTAAACGCTTCTAATTACTAAAAAACCAAATGTTTCTTTGATACAAGTTCCTGAATGGGTCTTTTACAATGAAAATTAATCTTTGACTCATGAAAAACCTATGACACCTAATGAATTATAATTTTTGCATCAAACTCATCCTCCAAAAATAATTTCTTTACTCTTTATATATTTTTCTCTCCTTTTTACATAATAATTACATCATGACATGAGTCAAGTGACAATTATGAAAACCAAAACTAGTCACAAATTCCAACCCTCCCTTGTAACTAGGTAGGTATTCATAATTATCCCACTGGTACAAGGAAAATACTTCCTTTGAAAATATATCATAAGAAGAGTCAACTTGATAAGCCAATTGTAGGCATCAACAACATGGCTAGCATTACTTTTTAGGCCTAACTAGACATTATGCTCGGAGGATTTAAATGTGATACATTGGTCCTCAGTACCTCTCCAAGCCATATTCCCCATTTGGATGTTGACAAGTTATGTAATTTTAGGACCATTCTTATATTGAATTCCCAAAACAAAATCCTTAAAGAATAATCATCCTCTTCTATCACTATTATCTTGGACACCTATCCCATCCTCAAAGAGTATTAATCCTCTACATCTCTTTCATGGATTCTACAATCCACAAGAAGTTCCAATGTTAGATTCTTATCCAATCCTTTGGACACAATTCTTTCCTTATGGCCTTCACTAACTCTTATAGTTGTTACTCCTGGTCTAGTGCATGACACATGTTAGTGTCAGTGTCTTCAGACTGCCATCAGTGATCAAAATTTACGCTTTTTCATTTCATACTAGGAGTCCCATTCCGATGAGGTTGCATTCCATTAGGTCATGGATCTATTCATGATAGGGATTATTTCAGTTTCTCCCTCATGATATGTACTTGCTAACCTCCTTTCATACCTTTCAATCAATGATTTATGCTCATTTTCAGTTCATTTCATCAATACATAGGGTTTCAGTCTCATTAGGTCGTACGGTTTCCACCATGGTCAAAATTCAGTGATTATTGCTAATAATGGTCAACAAAGACATGAGGAGGTCAATAATGATCAGAAAAGTCATAATTTGTTAATTGGTAAGCTTAATAAAGTTCTCACCTCAAAACTAGTTTTGAGGTGAAAGCAAAGCATTTGTATGTTATCTTTAAATTTGAAGTAATTGTATTGTTCCCATATGTAATAATGGTTCCATGCTACTCCTGGACATCTGGTGATGTTTCCAAAAGTACTTCCACTACAAAAATCAAGTCACCTTGAGCACCAATTCACCTGCAACAACAAGAGAGAAACAAAGCACTAAAACCATAAATTCCTCTCCCACTGAGCTAGGGTTGGCTATGGGATCACATATATCTGAGAAAAGGACGTATAATGGATATAAGAGGTATGATTCCATTTCATATCATCAAACATTAGGTCTCCATCATTTGTCGAGAAGTCATTCCAAAGAACAAGCCATTCGCCATAGATAAGGGATGATTTTTCTTGAAACTATGTTTCTGAGAAAGAAAAGATGAATTTGACAAAGTGAGAGAGGTTTTTGTCCATAATTGACCCAATAAGAAAAACCTTTTTCATTTTTTTACACAGGTTTCATGGTTTGGAATAAATGTCGAAAACATCATTTTGCCTTAGGAGGGTTAATGCACCTCTAGAGTGACCTTGGTAAAATCAATTGTTATCTTAGCTGGAATGCCCAAATGACTTGCTTGATGAGTCAAATGATAAGTAGACAAAAATATGTTTCCAATGAGCCATCATGAGCTCAATTTGGAGTTGAGTAAGACCTTCAAAAGTTGAATCTAGCAACACTCTTCATTTTGGCAGCCTCATTCTACAAATTTTGACCAATCTTGGGAGATTGGACGTTTTACAAGGAAAATGAACTCCAAATTGAAAAATTAAAGATGTTCTGGAAATTAGACTCAACAATATTTCCAACTAGATATCCTATGCTCAATTTGGGCACTGGGAAGGCATTCCAAAGTGGTCCGCGAAAATGCTCTGAACTTTTGAGGAGGGTGCTGCGTTTTTGAGTGCGCACCTGGCAGCGTTTCTCTATGCAAATTTACACAAGCACTGTGATTTTAGAGTGGCACTATGCACCTATGTGAGGTGTTTTGTTTTTGCCGAGCCAAGCCCAAACCATTTTGAAACTGCTAATTCACCTCAAAACTTTCATTTTCTCTCTCTTACAAGTAAGTTCATCTATCATATCTTATGTTTTAGGGTTTTGTTTGCCAAGTTTGGTGTTTTGCATTCTGAAATCTAAAACCCTAGCCTCTATGGTGAAACCATAGTTTTCCTCATTTCACTAGTGGTTATATACCCTATCTACTTTCCATTATTCCCTAAACCTCATTCCCACATACCATATTTCCTAAATCTCATTCCCCTCATACATTTTCCCTAAATTCCTACTTACACTCTCCATTAACCCTACAAACACTACTCACTCTCCCTAAAACCCTACTCATCCCTAAAACCCTATTCACACATCATACTCTCACATATTTCTTCATCTTCACTTTGTTCATTTCATTCCTTCACCCTATCCCATCATCATCCATATAAAACCATAAGTATTCACAACCACAAAAAAACAATGGAAAGAGACAGTGAATATGACTATGAGGAAGAGACATTCAGTGATCGTTCCATGGAGAGACATAAGCAGCAGAGAAAGCCTCATAAAGGAGGAAGAATTATTAGAGAAGAGCCTACTAGTTTGAGGGAGTTACTACCTTGTCCACTTGCCATTTCTTGCTTTAAACACCATGCATGCTTTGATTTTTGTGAAATGATAGAAAGATTCGGATTTCATCATGAGTTGGCTAGGGTATTTGTGACTCATTTGCGCAGTAATGAAGTAACCCCTGCCAGAATAACATTCACCATATCACCAGCTATTATCTCAGAAGCTACTGGAATTCCAGATGTGGGTGAAAATTGGTACAAATGTCAGGATATTGATGAGGAGTAATATGAGACTTACATCAAGGCTAGATACAAAGACAAAATGAAGAGAGTATTCCCCTTCAAGTTTCTGGAAGATAGGTATGCTCCATTAATGAAAATTGTTATCAATTACTTCACTTGTGAAGGTAGGTTCTCCTGGTTATATGCCTATCACATTAGACTTATCATGCATTTCACTAGAGTAAAGATGATGAATATCCCTTACTTCATGTTTAGAAACATTGAGAAGAAGGCACATATTGTAAAAAGAAAGTCATATCCCCAACAGTTGAATAACATTTACCATTACTCTTTAATCAAAATCATTGTTCTTTACCACCTGAACCTCCTTAACATGCCATGGGAGACTTTCATTTCTCATGATATGTTCAAAGGTCAACAAATATTTTCATCAGTACATCATGAAGAAGGTGGACCTCAAGCCATGAAAAATTCAAAGAGACTGAAACTATTGGAGTGCTAGTGTTTGTGACATATAAGAGGGGTACTAGGAAACTTTTTGCAGCTGCTAGGCAAGTATTATCTCCACAAGGTGTGGAAGGGGTCTTGCCTTCGTCATCAGGCCATAGAAAAATGCTATCTCCACAAGGTGTGGAAGGGGCTTTGCTTTCTTCTTCAGAAAAATAGGTACAGGCTGAGTAGCAAAGCAAGGGAAAGGAAAAGGTGCAAGAAGAGGATCTTGGTGATGAGCAGGAAAGATATTTTGATCTTGTTGAGAATGAGGAGCCACAACAACACTTTACTCATCATGGAGTTGAAATTATTGACTTGGAAGTTTAGGATCCGAAGACTGTCAAAGACATTATCATAAAGGAACAAGAATCTGAAATACAATCCTTGGAAGATAAATTAGAGAGATATAAGTTCATCATTAAATATTTAAAGCAGGAAAACAAACAATTGAGTGACAAGCAAATCCTCATGGAGCTGCAAATGATCAAAGAAAACAGGCAAAAGGCCAAGGAGGCTCATGTCAAGTTGACCTCAATTGAGAAAGAGATTGAAAATGATAGGGAAAATTGGCTTGAGAGGGTCAAAATACACCTTGAAGGGTTGATTGAGAAGGCTAACATGGATAAGAAGATGCTTCGCCACATGGCCTACCATTACTTGACTTGCAACAAAATCTGTAACATAAGGATCAGGAAACTTAAAGCTAGGTTGAGGAAGGCTTTGAAGAGAAAAAAGGAGCAATATAAGTTGAAGATATTAGCTGAAGCCTCACTAGCACATAAAAGCAGTTGATGGTTGTGCATTGTGCCAAAGCTAAGCAAATTTTGAGAAATTTTTGCATTTTGCAATTTCGAAATTTTTTACACAGGAAATTGGCTTTTCCCTGGAGCATTTGTTGGAGGAAAAGTTTACATTTTTGGATTCATCATGATGAGAGCATAAATCCCAGAAAATTTCAAAATATTTAGAGCAAACCTGGCCCACCAAAAGGTCCAAAAACTATAAAAAGTGACCTTTCTGCCTATTTTTGGACACACATAAGCTGCCTTGGTAGATTCAAGTTTTGAGGGGGAAAATGACCTCCAAATTCAGAAAGTCAAGATGTTCCAGAAACTGGACTGAAATTCCTTTCCAATGAGCTATATTTGGCTCAATTTGGCTAAGGGGAAGGCCTCCAAAAGTGTGTGGAAAGTGGCAATGCGCTTTTGGCTAATGGCACTGCGCTTTTGGCCAGATGCCAAAAAAACCAAATTTCACCTATCTTCTCTGAAAATTCACTTTCAATCTCCTCATGGATGATTTTGATGATGTAACTCATGACTTAGCATGTAAATGTAATATTGAAATGATCTTAGAGGGTAGATTCATTAGTTAGAGGTGGTTTGGGGGTCAATGAATCAGTTTCCATGCTTATAGAGGCAAGTTGTTCCACTGCCTATATTCTTGGTCCCTATTTGGAAATGATTGTAACAACTCCTTTTCTCTTGGTTTCAACCCCTTATGGCTAGCATAGGTGGTTTGATGTCTATATTATGTATTTTTTCTGTCATTAGCAAAGGTTGGACTCTCTTGGATGCTCTGAGCTACATTGTACACCTTTATCAACATTTTGGCAAGGAAATAAACCAGTATTTGTACATATTTTTATGGGATACTTGTGGTATGGTGTTTTTGCATAGTTTCTTCTTCTATTATCAATTTTTCACATGCTTTATGTATGCCACAATCTAATTCATTGGTTCTAGCTGAATGATATTAAGATAGACATGTAGAATTCATTGTTTACAGTGCTCTACCTTGGGAAGCCATTCAGTTTTCTATGTTTTCTACTATTTGAGAAGAATACATGATATTTTCATGTCCTCCTCAGCTCCTCACTAGTCTTAGACCTATCATCTCAGTCATTTTCAAGTGCCAAAGCACCTACCTACCTCGCCCCATAGAACACTCTGCATCCTGACTTAATTTCTCGGACCCAAAACTGCCTGGCTCCATTTGATTCAACAACAAAACCAACAAAATCAATAAAAAACTCTAGAGCTACTATACCTAGCCTAAAATATTTACCTAATCCAGTCACCTTGACTGAGATCCTAAAGGAGAGATCCCTCTCCCGACCTGGTAGTGCTAGCTACCAGGTTAAGCGTGGTTTGTGGTTGCCCTAGAATTGCCTTCCTTCAGCCTGAGGTCAATCTAGGTGATAACAACACATAAGGATAAGAACTATCCATCGTCACTCCCTATCAATGAGAGAGGATATCACTATTCTCATTTTATCTTGAGAATCAATCCTTGCTCCTATTCAGGGAGACTCCTTTACACCCTTTCAAATTCAAAGGAGATTCCTTACTTCCTTTCAAACTAAGAATTAAGCACCACAAGTATTACAACTTGTCTTGTAAGAGTATCAACTACCAGATTTGCATGGCTCCCTCTTTCCTCCACATCTCATTATACCAAGCTTTCTATTTTCCTGGTATCATAGGGCCATGTTCTTATTGTGATAGGTTTTAGGTCATCAATCTCGTACATCACTTTCATCTTTTCATCACTAAAAATTATAGTTGATCATATCCTCCTTATGAAAGTGATCTATTTGACCTACAAGTTACCTTATCTTACTACTACCTCTCAATCTCAACATGAGAAAATCTTGAATTCATTGTTTCCAGATATTGAGCTTCCCTCAATATTTCATTCATACAATTAAACTTTCCTCAGTTGTCTTCTTGTATTGCTTCAACATCCTTCCAGGTAGCAAAGAATGTGTTTTCCAAATAATTAATAACAAAAGCATTAAAAATATACTTCATCATGATAACTTTCTCATCATCAACATCCTTGTGGTTCATCTCCACTTGAATCTTTCTTCATGTATTAGAGTGCCCAAGGACCAAACTTGATTACTTTATTATCATTTTATTTTGAATATTGTGCTAGATGTTGGTCATTAGTGTATTTATATCCTAGCGAGAAAGTACATTTTTATCATTTTCTATAGTAATCCATATTCATTCTTTTAGGAATCAAATGAAATATTCATCATGCATAATTCATGATGAACCTTTTTCTTACAATATTTTGTGCATATGAATCCTACCCAAAGGCTACTTACATATGCATTCTCAATCTTCTATACAATCATCTATCTATATTTTCTTGAGCAACTATCCTACACCAAATGTGCCTACAACTTGACTAAGAACATTCCTTCATCCTTTATGAGTATTATTTGAATATTAACCTTGTCATAATGCTTCTTCCAAGAGTCTTTCAAAATGATGATTCATATAGGATCATGATCATCCACCTTAGCAAAATTACTACCTCTAACATAATGTTAGAAAAAATATGGATGAATACTTATTCAAAATGGTCCTCAAGCTTCTTTATCATGAAAGAATATATGATTACCAAGCAATTCAATCAAGTAGATGTTACTATCACATGCTTCTATCCATGATGCCATATCAAATCATGATGCATGTTTACTCCTTTAGTCATCATTTCCTTAAGGGTCCTTACAATTCCCTCTATCATGCTTATCATTTCCAAGGAGTCATCATCAAGCATGATATTTTCGTTGCTTCTTCCCTCCTTATCTCACTGTCACCTACAATATTTAATAGCAAGAAATTCCAAGCAAAATATACAAATACAAGAGCATGATGTCTATTTTTTCAACTTAGGGTTTCCATGGTTTTTCTTAGAGGGTAGATTCCTAGAGTTCTCAAGTACAAACCCTAAATTTCTTGATCTTTCCTTTAGATACACCATTCCCAGGGTTTTGATTTCATTCCCTAGATATTATGCAATTCCACCCTTTCTAGGGTTTACCATGTCTTAGATTCTTCTTATAAATCCTAGATAACAAAAAATAGGGCCCCTGTGAGGGAACAAACAAGATTATGGAAGAATATATTTACTTTTCCATACATGAAATTTATTTGTGATATTAGGTTCTTCTAGTTCTTGATTATGTTTGTGTCCTTATCATCAAATAAATCTCAATAGAATGAAGACCACAACCATACAAAATGAACACAAGGTATATGCTCCAAGCCAAGGAAAAAAACCCTCCAAGGGGAAAACCATGAAAGAAATTCTCTTCTTATAGAATCAACTTCAAAGGATACTTCCAAGGCCAAACCATAGACCTCCAATACCACCAAGAACCAAGGAAATTGGTCAATCTTATTTTCTACAAATACAACAAAAGATATTCAAGGGTAGCTAAGCAAAATTTCTCCATGATGAGGTTCTTCTAGCCTTCTTTTACTTGCCAGAGAAACCTGCAATATCTATTGTAATTTTGGACCTAAGGTAACTACAAACCATAGGGTACTCACACATGTGGGTAGTAGAAAAATAATATTCCAGACCTTTGATTTTCTTTTAGGACTCCCGTTTGCTTCGCTAGCCTTCTCCCTTGTCTTCTATGACTTTTTCACTTCTTTTCTATTTCATAACAAACCAATGATATATTTGCTTCATTGTGTTTCAAAGGAGGTTGAATATCTTCTTTTTATATCCTTTCCTAGGGCTTGAATAACCCTCACAAGGCCCACTTCATGTAGGTTGGCCGACTTGGTTCCTAGGAGCCTTCTAGATGTTTCCATTTACAAAATATTTTTTTCTTTCTTTGATACAATTGCCCAAGTGGTTCTTTTACAATAATAATGATTCTTTGACTCATGATAAACCTAGGAAATCTAATAACAAAGCATGAAACCCATGCTTTTATTAAATTTTCTTTTATTTGTTACATCATTTTCTTTCTATGTTTATTGAAAAATAAGATTTAAATCATGACATGAGCCAAATGGAAATTATGAAGATTGAAACTAGTTACAATTTCCAACAAGATCTTGCATGGCTCCCTATTTCCTTCACATCTCATTATACTAAGCTTGCTACTTTCTTGGTATCATGGATCTATGTTCTTTTTGTTAACGGTTCTAGGTCATCAATCTCCTACATCACTTTCATCTTGTCATCATCAATCCTGCCTTCCCAAACTTTCGTTAATAAACGCTTCCTCAAGAAGGTGATTCCTTTGAACTTCAAGTTATCTTCTCGCAGTACTATAGAATATGAAAACATCTTGATTTCATAGTTTCCTATCATTGAGCTTCCCTTAATATTTCCATATAGTTGAATTTCATTCAACTCATAATGAATTCCTCTAACATTCTTCTAGGTAGAAACACAATATGTTAACTAGATAACCAATAAAAATTTGAAGATTATACATACCTCATCATGACAACTTTCTCATCAACATTCTCATGATCCATCTCCACTTTAATTTTCATTCTTGCATGAGAGTGCCCAAAGATTGAAATTTATTACCTAGTTACCATTTCCTTTTGATGTTTATTTGAGAATGTTTTAGAATTTTATCCATTCTAGAGTAAGACAAATTCATCATTTCGGGCATCAAATGAAAGATTCATCATGCATAATTCAAGACCAACCATTTTATATAGGATTTTGTGTATAAGAATCCTATCCAAAGTTTATTTAAACATGCATTCAATCTTTCATATAATGATCTAGCTATATGTCCTTGACCAATTGTCCTACATCAAACGATCCTACAACTTGAGTAACTACATTCCTTCATCCTTCAAGACTATTATTTCCATACTATATCTAATATACTAATATTGTCATAATGATTCTTCTAAGAGCCTTCCAAAATAATGACTCTTATAGGGTCATGATGATCTACTTTAGGCTCAAAATGACTTCTTCTAACATAATGTTAGACACTCTATGGATGAACACTTGCGTAAGGTGTTCCTTTAGGCTTCTTATTCTTCAAATATTATATTATTTTTACGAAGAAACTCAATCAAGTAGATTCTAGATATACTACATGCTTATTTCTATGATGCCATATAAAAACAAGATTTTAATACAATGATGCATTCTTACTCCTTTAGCATTAGTTCCTTATGATTCCATATCAATTCCCCCTTCAGTCATGCTTTAATTTTACCTTTCTTCCTCCTTATATTGATTTCTTTATGTACAAACAACTTTAAGTGCAACCAAGCAGGATCTACAAAGACATGATGACGATCTAGGGTTTTTATGGATTTCCTAAAGAGTGTACTCCTAAGGTTCTTAGAAACCTTATGGATTTCCTAAAGAGTGTAATCCTAGGGTTATTAAAAACAAATCCTACATTCCTTGACTTCTCCCTTGAAACTTCAACCCTAAGGATTTTGTGTCATACCCTAAACTTGATCTAATTCCACCCTCACTATATTTTACTATAAACCCCTAGATCTTCCTTGCAAACCTTAAAATATAGTATCTAGTGTTTCTATGAGAGAACAACTATATTAGGGTTAGGTTTAATTACTTAACAAGCTTTACTAATTCAAGTATCCTCTATGATTTTAAATCCCTAGATACCAAAAACTTTCAAACCCTAGATTCTAGTCTTACAAAACCTTAATTACAAAAAAAAACTTTATAAATTGAAATGAACATAAAGAAACTTTGCACATACCTCATGCCTCATTCTTTTGCAAAGATTCGATGAGACATTGTTTAATGTACCCTTATTTTCCATGATTATTATAAGCTTCTAGAAAACCTTCTTTACAAGGATTACACATCTTTGTCCTTCATAATCATAAGAAGCTACTACAACGTCTTGTTCAAGATCTTAAAACTTGATCTTATAGTTAAAGGAATTGTCATTTCCACTATTGTCATGATCTCTTAATCACTACTAACTTCAAGAGAATATCAAGTCAATATGCTTTCTCAAGATGATCAATTATTGCTTCTTTTGCTACAAAATCATTTTCCCTTCATGATAATATATATGGAATGAAGCTTATTCTATCACATCTAGAACTTTCGATCCTTTGGATAGGACTTGTTACAGACGCTTCAAACACCTTAAGTCTAGGCTTATAATGCCATTCCAACTTTTGATCTATATTCCTTAATAAGTTACTTCTCTTCATAGGATTGTAGGGTTATTCCTATGCCATTGTAGGCTTCCAAATCTTGAGTTTACAAAATTCATTTTTTTCTTCGTAGGATAGACCTCTTCATGGAATGTTGAACCTATTTTAGATCAATAGCCTTCATGCTTTGAATAATTTTAGAATCTACAGATTTCTTGCACAGGGATTAGAACTTAGTTCAAATATTTATACTCACTATAGTTGGTATAACAATGGTCAAGATTTGATTTAATCTGACTCATCTCTTTCTCAAATTCTAATGAGACCACAAAATGGTCCCAACAATCTTCAATATTATACACAAAACAATCCACACAAATGCTAGTCCTTATCTCTTCTTCCTTACTGCCTTTATGTGCTTTTCAAATCTCTTGAAATGGTGGCATGAATACCTCATAAATTTCATATTCCAAACCTAGGGTTGCGGCTTGATTTCAGAGGCCCAATCTTATTTTAATTTACACAAAGGTAGCCTAGAAATTACCTGTTCCAATTCGGATCTTAGTCTAGTTCTCTTGTCCTTGAAAACTGATGTAAATAATATTTTTCTTGGCTTCTTGGAGCAATGTACAAGTTCTTTCAGTGATATTACAATTTCCAACGTTTACATCCTTAACTCTAATACCATGCTGGAAATTTAATTAGGGAATCTTTTACTTCCATTTTCCATTACATAAAATTTAGTTGTGACATTATGTTATTCTTGTTCTTATCATCAAATAAATGTGAAACAATAAATATCACATCCATACAAAAATGAACATAGTATATAGGCTCCAAGCCAGGGTAAAAACTCTTCCAAGGGGAAACCCCAGAAATACCTCTCTTCTTGTAGAACCACTTTCAAAGGAGATTTCCAAGAATAAACCCTAGGCTAGGCCTCTCACCAAAATCAAGGTCATCCAACTCAAATATCTACCTCAAGACAAATAAAAAAATTACCAAAGGAAGAAAAAAAAAAGATCTTCCAAAAACAAGACTCTTCTAGCCTCTCATCCATCCTAAAAATAACCTGCAATTCACATGTAATTTTCAGACCCGTGGAAACCTTAGAAACTTTAGGGTATTTGCACGTGTGAATAGTATAGGGAATATTTCAAACCTTCACGTGGTTCTAAGACTTCCTCCTTCTTTATTATCTTTCTTCTCATGTATTCTAAGACTCTTGCACTCTCTCTATTGTATATTGAACCCAAGATATGCCTGCTTGATATATTTCTCAATGAGGTTGAGGTCCATCCTTTTATAGTTTTTTCAAGAGGCTCAATTAGCCCTTTCGAGGTTGAATTCAATCTGGTTGGCTGACTTGATATTGGTAGCCTTTATAGGCACTTCTAATTACAAAATTAATTTTTCTTTCTTTGATACAAGTTCCCAAATTGGTATTTTATAATGACAAACACTCATTGAATCATTAAAAACCTAGGATAACTAACGACAAATAACTTGAGCGTGAAACCCATACTCCAAAAATAATTTATTTTTATTCTTTACATTATTTTTCTTTCTCCTTTTTACATGAGAATTAAATCATGACATGAGTGAAATGAAAATTATGAAGACCAAAATTAGTTATAAATTCCAACAAGAGATACATGTAATTTTGATCTTGTGTTGTCGCCCATTGCTTACATGTTCAATTTCTATTTATTTAATACCTTAAGCATAAGTACTACAAGAATTAAAATCATTTATAATTTTATGTTATGCAGCAAAGAAATTTTGTATCCAATACATTGGAAGCCTAGCAAACTTGCTTACACTAGGAAGAAATTTAATTTTTACATTCCAGTTTCTACTAATTCCAGGTTTTATAATACCTGAATTGAAATGGCACTTTTGAGTTAATTCCAATCTTCGGATCTTTTGTAGATATTAATTTAATAAGAAGACAAGGAAGTCAACTTGGTAGAAGCATTTAGAATTGATTACATGAATGGAGGTGAGATAACACTAGATTTTTATCACTGTATGCTTGGATTATTATTTTAATATATGATGCCATTCTTGTTGAAAATGGCAACAGAAATGCTAAAGTTAGAAGTGCTAAAAATAGCATATTGGGTACCAGTGCTGGATTGGGCAACAGGGAATGAAAAATGGAAGTGCTAAAAATAGCATTCTATTTTTAGTAGTTCGAGATGGATTCCTAATTTTAGTCAGTCCCTGGATTAAAATAGGAAGTAAAATTCGAATTTGATATTAACAACAGTTTGTAAATTAATTAATTTATTCATCTTGAGTTAATTATTTAAGGAAAAACAAACTTGAAGTCTATGTGAGGACATGCAACAGTTTATCTATTAATTGAGGAATTTATCCATTAGTTAAAGAGATAAGGATGAGTTGTAATTAGTTGGATCAGTTAACTGAGTCAAGTCCAGTTAGATTAATTTAACAGCTTGTTAAATTAATGAGAGTTTAGTTAGTTAATTCTTGCATGCATGTAACTATTGTATTTTAGATTTATGAGTATTCACTCATGGATAACTCATGCATGTCAGTTCAGACAGAGACCTAGTTGAGATCAGAGAAGGGACAGTGTACTATCAGTTGGATATATATTTTTCCTATAAAGGAACCTCATCCATGATGAGGATTTATCTCCTTCAGGACAGCGTAGTTTGATAAGAGGTTAGTGAGTGTGTGAAGAGGCCAATTCACACAAGTAGCTGCACTAGACCCCAATTAGAATTACACAAAGAAGTAGGAGGCTTAGAGGGTAGACCAGAAGTTAGATAGAAGCCTTTGACTATCTATGAGCAACATAAGTATTGCAGAGAGAGCAAGATAGCTTTTGAGCTAATTCTTTTTGTAATACTAGCTATATTTCCACTTGTATGATAATACAGAGTTGGCGTTTTGGCTAAAGCTTTCCCCTGGTTATATCTTCTGTGTTATGTGTGATTGATTCCTTCTTATCAGTTATATGTGTTCTTATTGATGTTGCTCAAATTGATTAAGCTTCCACTAAATTGGTTGTAGAAGTAGATCAAGTATTTTCTTTAGTATATTGCATTATTAGGTGATCTGCAATGGGAATTTCTACATGGTATCAGAGCACAGGTGGTCAAGGAAGAACAATATACAAGAAGGGAGAAGTTGAAGTTTGTGGTTCTTGAATATAGAAATTGAGTTCTTATCACATCTCTATTTCACCTATGGCGTTATATGGTTTGAGACTCAAATATTCCCTTAATAGCAGTTCAA
>APFE031099230.1:0-16032 GCA_000404065.3 Pinus taeda
CCATCCTAATGGGTATGGTTTCTTGTGAGGTGTAGTTGCTAATCCCAATTTCTTTACAATTGCTTCAGAAATCAAATTTACTTGTGAGCCACTATCAAAAAAAGTATCAACCTTTTGATGTTTGGAAATAACTCGAATATGGAAAAGCTCATGTCTTTTTCTCTCATGTTCTTCATCAATAATAGATTGAGCAGAATTACTAGTAGGTGCTTCAGAATTCTTACCTTTTATACTTGTGGCTGCGATGATGTTTCATCTCCCGAGTCTATCCCCAAATCTTTCTGAATAGCTACAACAATCTTCTTCTTCTTGCCCTCAGACTTCTTAGGTCTCAGCTCTGGATGCAGAATCCAAGAGTGTTCATCATCATGCCCATCCTTTTTACAGTGAGTGCATGAAGCTTTACTTTTCTGTGTAGTGTTAGCCTTCCTTGCTTTCCACATCTGCTTTCTTTTCTCCTTGCTCTTGCTTGCAGTGGGTTGGGATGGTCCCCCAACTTCTAGATTTCCATTCTTTCCTCTAGCTTCTAGATGAGTAGCTTGTACAGATACCTCATCTATACTAGTAGATTAAACATGAGGATGGTATGCCTCATGTAGCTTTGTAGACCACCAATGTACTTCAAAAGAGTCTTTGGTGAGTCTAATGAAATCTCTAGAATCAATGCTCTCTTTCTAAATTCTTGAGTGTACCCTTGCACACTTTGCCCTTTCAACTGCCAAAGAGTTTTCCAACTCATCATGGCTTGTTGCATGTAGGCCAATGGATAGAACTACTTCTTAATTGCAGAAACAAAGTCACTCTAGATAGAAATAGTCTTACCATGTCTTTTCATGTCAGCTTGGGTTCTGCCTTCCCACCAAACCAAGGCAGTGCCTCCTAGGCGTAGGCTTGCCAGCTAAATTTTTCTCTTGTCTGAGTCGATGTTCTGCACTCTACAATACACATCAATTTGTCTAATCCAATTGTCCAACTTTTCAACATTTAACTCTCCATCATATATAGGCAAGTTAACATCTAGCTTAATCAAAGATGCTTTCTTATTATGCCCAGGGCTATTAGGAGGTGTGAGGAAGCTTTCCTCTTTCCCTTTTCCTTTTGAGTGGTCATGGGAATGAGACTCATCTTGGATTTAAGATCTATGTGGTTTATATCTTTTGAATTAGAAGTCGGAGAACCCACAGTATTAACCATTTCTTTAATCAACGTTTCAAATCCCAATCGGGATCCATCATCAGGACAAACTTGAATGAAGAAAGAAGAAGAGCTCTAATGAGGGTTTAAATAGTTTTTAATAGAGATATGTCTGCTAGTATTTGTCGGTTGTTTGTTTGATTAAATCATTTTATTTTATTTTTATTTATTTATTTATTTTTATATGGTAATTTAATTAATTATTTATTTATTCAAAATCGCGGCTTAACCCTCCGTCGATTATGTCTTCTCCATCGGGCGCGATCTCAGCCGTTAGATCAGGAGCTCCTAGATCCGACGCCGTTCAGTTGACTAGCTCGACCGTTAGCGCACGATGAACGACAGTTTTCTCTCTCCTCTGCTTTCCACGCGCTGGGCATTGAGTGGAATCACTCCTTTTCCATCAAAACTGCTTACCGCCCATGGATGCCCCCGATCAATATCACCGATTTTGGAGGAGGTCCCGCCTTTAGCGCTTAGCCTTTTGTCCCATGGTTTTCTAGCTCCCACGCGACCGAGTGCTCGGGGCTTCTCCAGGGGCTAATTTCTCCTCCAACGCAGTCTCCATGGGCCTCGATTAGTGTGCTTTGACCGAGGTCCTCGTCGTTCCACGCTGGCTGCCATTGCCACTGGTTTAGAGGTATTTTTTATCACTGTTTTAAATTCTTTGAAGTTTGTCCCGACCTGGTATAGTCATGGCTTTGTTAATCAATCTTTATGGATCCAATTCGGATCAACAAAGCTCCCGCTCTGCAACAACCCAACGTCCGCTCCCACAACATTTATCCACCCATCCGCCAAGCTTGTGCAATTGCGAATGGCTTCTACGTTGGAGTACCTTCATCACGGTTGAAACAATTTTATGGTTCACTGTGATGTGAAGCCGACCAACATACTTTTGGGCGAACATTTGGAACCCCACCTTGCTGACTTTGGTTTTGCCGTAATTATTAGCAACAATCATCGCACCCATAGCTCCTCCAGGCCTCCCTTTGCCTTTAGGGTTGGTTATACTACTCCGAGCACAAATAAACGGAATGGGGATTTTCTCTGAAATTTATGAATTCTCTAAATTTTTTAAAAGGAAAAATCATTATTAAATTAGGGTTAAACTGATATAGGTTATATGCCTTTAAATGGGCTAATTAGTATTATTTATTTTTAGCAAGATAAATTTTAAAAATTATGTAAAGAGAAGTTTAAAAATAAAATTCAGAGACTAAACACTTACCACAAAAGATTGGTTCTTTAATGTCAAAATATTCTTTTTCTTTTTTCCTTTAGATTTGCATTGCATTGTTTGTTCTTCTGGAATATTAGTTCATTGTTTCTTCTTCATTCAGGTCTATGAAATTTCTAAATTAAATTGTAATAAATTATAATGCACAAAATCTTTTACATTTATTGTTATTGTTATTATTTTGTTTTAAACACATTGGCTATGAAAATATCTTTTACATTTTCTGATATTATTTTTACTTTGTTTTAAAGATCTTATTTTTTAATGGGAGATTTATTATTTTTACTTTGTTTTAAAGATCTTATTTTTTAATAGGAGATTTCTATTTCTACATTAGATTGCAAGAAATCATATAAATCATATTGTATATTAGGAGTTTTGACCTTTTGGTATTTCTGTTGCAATTTTATTAATGCTTTTAATATGGATTTAGTTTTTAAATTATATATTTTTTATTTATTATTTTAACTTTAGGAGTAATAAAATAATTAGATTATTTTATCAATTATTATATTTCTTTTAAATTTAAGTGTGATACGGCATGTGAGAGGATTTTTGGGGAGAACAGCAAGCAGTGAGCGCGGACGAATAGCTAGGGTTTCAGGTTTCTAAGCTCCATGGCGGTGCACAAAGGGGGGAGCTCCACTCCCTCCTACGGGCAAGCAGTGGCCAGTCGAGGTAAGAAACCTATAGAATCTATCAGAGGACCTTCAAGAGAAAGGAAGAAGAATTTGGAAGAGGATCAAGATTTTACCAAACCAAGGGAGGACAACAGCACGAAAGATAATGAGGAAGAAGACAAGAAACAGGGAGAAGAAAACAAGGCACAGAAGGGGCCATGTAAACCCAAGGCTGAGGTCACTCCCAGTGTAGTTTTAAATGATCCCGCTTTGCAGGTGCATAGTGACCACATGCGGACCTATGCTATCATTTGTAAATTCATGGGATTATGGCCCACTGAAAAGGTGTTACAAGTGTGGATTAAATACCATTGGAAACCAAAAGGAAGCATAGACCTACACCTTGGGTCAAAGGGCTTCTTCACTGTGGTCTTTACAAATATTGAGGACAAAGACATGGTGTTTGAAGGAGGACCCTACTTCTACGCAGCATCAGGCCTCTACATGAGGCCATGGATGATGAATTTTGTTCCAGAGCGAGAAACCCTTACTTCGGTCCCGGTTTGGGTAAGACTCTACTCCCTACCTCTTGATTACTGGCAAACGGAATTGGTATCTGCCATAGGAAATAAACTAGGGCATTTTGCTAAAGCCTCTGAGGCCACCATAAGGGGAAAATACACTTCCTTCACACGAATATGTGTGGAGATGGATCTATCGGGAGCCCTACCAGATGAGGTCAGCTTGGAAGTTTTTGATGAAGAATGGGTGCAAACAGTAGGTTATGAACATATTCCTTTCATATGTCGCAGGTGCCATGAGCATGGGCACCTATTTAGAGACTGCCCTCTCAGCAAAATAGAGAACAAAAGTAAAGCAACCACAATGAAAGACAATGAAAGCTTTCACAAAGTGGGACATAAAGGAAAAGGGGGCAAAAGGGGGCCAAAGCAACAGCAAGTAGAAGGGCAACAGGCCAGTCTGAACAGGTTCCAAGTTCTCGAAGAAGAGGAAGGAATATCAAAAGCATATCAGGTAATAGAAGGAAGCTCAAGGGAGAAGGAGAAAGAAGAAGATAGGGAACAAGCACAAGATGTTACTAAATAGAAAGAGACAATGATGAGCACTGGAGAACTTGAGATGGATTAAGAAATGACTTAGAGTGAGATGGAAACAGAGGATCATGAACTGCAGGAGATTCTGGACAGAGAACACCTAGATCTGGAAGGATTCTTGAAATAGGGAACCATGGGAGGGGTGGACTCATTACCTCAAGAAGATTTCAACAAAGCACAACAGCTGTTCCTATGGAAAACTCAGGCCAAAGGGCTGGAAAGGCAAAGAAAGAATGAAAGATAGGGCAACGAAGGAGTGAAAACTATGAAAACCACATTAGGATTAGCTCCCAGAAACACAGGAAAGAAAAGAGGAAGGAAAAAGCAGAATGAGCTATTGATGGAATGTGGAAAGCTAATGATAGATTCAGGTAAGATGAAAGACCTAACTAGTTATTCCTTCACAAATATTTAATAATGAAGTTCACATCTTGGAATATCAGAGGTTTAGGTAGTAAAAGAAAACAAAGAATACTTAGCAATAGAATGAAACAAGAAGCTCCAAATATGATCTTTATCCAAGAAACTAAATGTTCCATTCAAAAAATCAAAGAAATTCATAGCAAATGGCTCAATAGATTTGAGTTTCTAGAAGTTAAAGCAGATAATATAGCAGGAGGCATACTCACTCTTTGGAACCCCCAAAAGATTGGCATAATAGATGTTGAGGCATATAGGAATTATTTATCAGTGGTTATTCAACCTATGCGAGACAGCGAGACTTATTTGGTCACAAATGTTTATGGCCCAGAAAAACAGGACGACAAACTCAAATTTCTAGATTCTCTTGTAGAACTAAGAGACATACATGCAGGAGTTCCATGGATCATGGGTGGGGACTTCAGCATGATCAAATCACTTTCCGAAAAAAAGGGGGAATAAGAACTTTAATCAAAGATTCTGTAGCATTTCAAACTTTCATAGATAAGATGAAGCTAGTTGACACTGATATGAATAATGGCCTCTTTACATGGAACAACAAGAGAGGAGGGGAGTCTCAAGTAGCCTCAAAGTTAGACAGATTCATAATTTCAAAGGACCTTATGCTCACAGACAAGGAAATGATAGTGAGAATTCTCCCCTTTGGTGGCTCGGACCATTGGCCTGTACAAATGGAGGTACAGGGCATTGGTACACCCAAGAGCAGACCTTTCAGATTTGAGAATATCTGGCTAACCCACCGAGATTTTATCAGCAATATAGCAAGATGGTGGAAAGAAGATTTGCATATTCAGGGAACAAGAATGGTTCTGCTCCACAAAATACTAAAATACATCAAGCTCAGACTCAAAGACTGGAACAAGAATTAATTTGGCAATATTTTTGTAGCGAAAAAAGATGTTGAAGATAAAATGCAGACACTCAATCAAAATCTTATCACAGCTGGCTTTGATAGAGTTAGAGATGAACAAGTCACCAATCTTCATCAAGACTAGGAGAACTTATGTAAACAAGAGGAAATATATTGAGGACAAAAATCTAGAGTTCAATGGCTAAAAGAAGGGGAACAAAACACTAGTTTTTTCCACAGATCCACCATGGCAAACAGATCCCATAATAGGATCTCTTCAATCAAGGATGAGGGAGGTCATCTTCACAATTCCCATGAAGAGATAGAAACTCTGTTAGTCCATCACTTTCAAGGTATAGCGAAGGAGACCACTATAGATAGAGATCACTTTATCAGGGACTTAACAAGGCACATACCTAGGCTAGTATCAAGAGACGATAATTTCAATCTCAACAGGCCAATGACTGAAGAGGAGGTCAGTGAGGCCGTTGAGGAAATGCAAAATGGCAAAGCGCCAGGCCTTGATGGTTTCAATGTGGATTTCTTTAAAGCCTGTTGGAGCATTGTTAAACAAGATATCATGAATGTAGTGGGGGATTCCAGGTTGAATAGAACCATTTTGAAGGCACTCAATACTTCCTTCATTTCCTTGATCCCAAAATAGGATAATGCTCAGACTCCTGAGAAGTTTAGACCCATAGCTTTGTGCAATGTGGTGTATAAAATAATATCTAGAGTTGTTGCCAATAGACTCAAACCCCTTCTTCCTACTCTAGTTTATGTGGAGCAATCAGGTTATGTGGAGGGTAGACAAATACTCAATAACATCATTCAAGCACATGAAGTGGTACATTCATTGTTAAGTAATAGGAAGGCATGAATGATTATGGAATTGGACCTTGCTAAAGCTTATGATAAGTTGAATTGGACCTATATTAGGAAGGTCCTTCCAGCCTTTTTCTTTGATCATAATTGGGTAAGATGGGTTATGGCACTGGTCACTTCTTCTAGCTTCTCAATTCTGGTCAATGGTTCTCCTTCCAAGAACTTTACTCCTTCAAGAGGTCTCAGACAGGGAGATCTGCTCTCTCCCTTTCTCTTTATCCTCATGATGGAAGGACTTGGGCAGTCTATCAAGCATGTGAAAGAAAGAGGTAGCATCAAGGGTATCCACCTTTCTAAAACTGGACAGGCTTTGTCCCATCAACAATTTGTTGATGACACTATGTTGCAAGGAGTCCCCACACTAAAAGAAGCTATTGCTTATAAACAAATCCTACGTGACTTTGCCATGGCCACAGGTATGGAGGTAAATTTGTCCAAATCTAAGATTTTTTTCTTTAATACTAATATATCTATTCAGAGAAATATCTCCAAAATTATGGGCTTTCAAAGGGAGGTCCTTCCTTCCAAGTACCCAGGAGTTCCTCTAACTGATAAACCTTTGTAAAAAATCATCTAGGAGCCGGTAATTAATAATATGAAGGATAAAATCAGAAAATGGACTATCAGATCTTTAAATTTGGCAGGTTGGTTGGTGCTTACAAAAGCTGTTTTGCAATCAATCCCCATTTTCATGTTTTCAGCACTTCCAGCTCCAAAGGGAGTTTTACAACAATTTAGAACCATTCATAGAGACTTTCTTTGGGGTAAGGGGGAGGAGAGAAAGAAATGGGCCTTTGTAGCCTGGGATAAGATTTGCAAACTGAAAACCCATGGGGGTGTTGGATTGGATGATCTAGATGTACTCAGCAAGGTTTTAGGGGCAAAATTATGGTGGTGTTGGGTAAAAGATCCAAAGGCTCAGTGGGATAGTATATGGAAAGAAAAATATGCCAGCACTTGGCAAGATAGTGATCACATAAGGATGGCGAGAATCATAAAAAGATCCCACATTTGTAATAAGGCCTGGGAGAATAGAGGCTTAGTGCAGAAAAACAGTTTCTGGGAAATCAGAGAAGGAGACCTTGCTTTGTTTTGGGAGGATAAATGGCAACAAGAACCTACACTGTTAAGAGAGGACTTTCTGGACCTCAAGAAAGAAACAGATACCAAAGGGTTTTTTAGGGTTAAAGATTTTTGGGAACAAACTAGTATTGAAAAAAAATGGAGAACCTGATGTTTCCAGGAAAACTAGTGTCGCTATTTGATCTGCTAGTCCCACTAAGACTGGTATCTATCTTAGAAACACACAATTCAAAGCAACTTGTGTTTTCCTTTATGGATGATAGATAAGAGAGAAGCAGAGAGCACCAACCTCAGTATTTTTCTTGGCTCCTTGCTTGTTTCCTCTCTCCTTTGATAGAGCTTTCGCCACTTCTTTCTCACTTGTCCCACTTCAAAGAACATATGTAGAGGAAAAGTAGAAAAATACCATCAAAGCATAGAGATCTATAATGTCATAAACAATGTAGAATCAGATGTACATTAACCATACAAATGCATACACAGATACAAGATTTACAAGTACACAAGTAGATGGAGGAAAACTAAAATAGCTTTATTGATAATAGAAGTAGAAGAGAGGATTACAACCCAGCTGTCTGATCTAGCGCCATCCTCCCAGCATGAAAGCCCTCTTCACCTCATACAAAGCAAGATCACCCAACAATACAATGTCTCAAAGAGAAACCAACATCACTTCCTTACAAATTACAAAATTCTAGCCTTTGGATCTCTGGGATGAGGGATCCATTTATAGATATTTGCAGAGGGGTGAGTCAGCTTCTAGGTTTTTTATTAGTGTCACTTCACTAATAGTGTTTTGGTTCCACTTGGATATTCCATGATCCTCTTACTCATCCCTGGGCGAATTCCAGAGAGGCAAGTGGTCAATATGAGCAGTTTCTAGAAGATTCTCTGAGTTTCCACCTAGAAAACTGCCTCTGCCATTTGTCTTCTCTCACTCATCGCACCCTACAGAAGGTCTTTTCAGTATGCAGCGCACCCCTTGTGTGTAACAGGTGAGATGCATCGCACCCTTAGCACCGAGCAGTCTGTATGGTCCAGTTTTGACCAATTCTGAGTAGTTTTTCAGGGAAAACTTCTGGGAAATTATGTAATCAGTTGACCTTGATATTTTAGGGTGTGAAACAACACTTTTAAGGGTTTGAGAGCCCTTGGTTTATTGACATATGTGATTGGGGTTGCAGTGCCCAAATATGTCTATAATAGTTGCCCCCTAAAGCATGAGGTCGTAAATCTTCTGATGTCGGGTGAAATTCTTTATCATGAGGATCTGAGGTTTTTTGAACTGGAAGGTGACCTGTATAAAATACAATGCAATACATTATATTCATATTATTTTCATGATTTAGCTGAGGTGGGCATCCCCATGCTCAGCTTTATAAATTCATTTTCATGTACATAGGACAGACAACTGTTTGTGTGGCAAACTGATGATTCTGGTAGAGCCATCATCCTTTAGCTTGGATGATCATCTGTGTAGCTATGAAGTACATTTGATGTCTCTATTTTCCTGAATATATTGCAGCCCGGATGGATGAAACTAGATCCAGGGTCTTCAAATTCATTCAATCTTCGCGTGATGTACAAGTCAATCCATGTGAAAAGATGTCCTGAAGTCGAACATGGAAAGACATCGCCTGATTACCAGCCAATGATGTAAGCTATTAACAGGCGCGAGAGGAATCACCGATAATGATAATGACCCTCAAGGAACTACATACAAATTCACATGGTGTGAATATGAGCTTGACATCGAAACCACACAAAAATCTTTCAGTCGAAGGCCCATGATGAAATGGCACGGAATGAGAAACTTGCAATGAGGCATGCAAGCTTCAAAGTACTGAAAGGTTGTTCCTAGCAACTCTGGGATAATGAGCTGTGTCGACAAAAAAACTGACAATGTAGGAGGGCCTTAATGAATCCCACATCTACGACACGAAATGAAGCAAATGATTTTCTGGAGGTGAAAACGATCTGATGATACAAGGTTCAGGGTGGCGGTCATGAAAAATGGAGCGTGAAAGTATTGCAGTGGATGAGGCATTCGCTGGGTTGGTGAATTCTCTGAGCTACTTCTCTTGAACATATCGATGGCACTGTGATGGATCAGTAGCGTTAACCCCATGGATGGTACGGAGGACCAATGGTGATGGTGAACGGAAAAACCCAACCCAACTCAATCATGGCGATGGAGTGAAAGTATCATGTTCAAGAGCGACCTACTACCAATGAAGTTCTTCAAGTTTTCTTCCCTTTTTCCCCAATCATTGTTGACCAGTACCTCTTTATTTTTGTCAAGCTTGAGGGGAATAACATATGCTTGTTCTATATTTTCCCTTCGAGCAAACCTATCGCTCTATTTTAGCGAGTCTAGCGATAGTGAAACTCGCTCTTGTCCGGATAGACAAGTTTGTTGCTATTGTTTTAACGAGTTTAACGACAAAGACAACTCGATCCTTTTCACATTTAGAGAGTTTGAAAAGAGATGGAAAGGAAACTCCAGTAGTCCTTTTTCGTATTATAATCCCTTAAGTCCGAAAAAGTATAAAATAATACGAAAGGGATGACTTTTCGATAGTTTTAGCGAGCTGAAAGACAAACACTCAATATTTTTGTGTAATGATCCCTCAGGTCCAAAAAGATTAAAATATAGAGGAGGTATGGTGCTTCCCTTTACTTTAACGAGCTGGAAAGGCTAGTGGCTTGGCAATCTTTTCATATTTTATGAGTCTAAAAAGAGCTTAAAAGAGACTCGTTTTTTAGGAACGAGTGATGTATCTGTGTAGCAACTGGTTTCAAGTAAGTTTGGAACTTTTTAAAACACATCAGTGTAGCGAGGGTGGCTAATAGAATCACTCGTCACAGCTGTTCCTTAAAAGGGTAAACAATCAAGTGGAGGCGTATGATCAACTAAAAGAGTGGAGGTGACGGTAAGAACACGACCAAGGCTCAAAAGGCCGATAGCAATGTGATCACAAAGGTTATTTACCGAGGGTGGATTCATTTTTTAATGAGATTGAATCTTTGAAAACTACGCTCAGTGGCGGGTTTATTTTTTAACGAGCTTGAACCCTGCAGTAACATTTCTCGTTGCTAGGTTTATTTTCTAACGAGCTTGAACTTTGCAAAAACATTGCTCGTTGCTAGTAGTCAGAGATGTTCAATTCACCATTAACACTTTGTTCTTTCGACGATCGTACTACCTGTTCAATTGCTCCATAAAATTGATTAGAAACGTGAATACATGCTTGAAAAATGAGTTAAAAACCAACATCCTACTTGAATTACGTGAACAATAACATAAGAGTAGTTTTACTTCTCATTTTTACCATTTCATTCAAATTTGGGATTGTTGGAGCTTTGGAGGTGTTTTCCCCCTCGATTTCATCAACTAATTCCGGGAGATTCTGTGAACTATTTTCAGCGCTGTCTGGATCAGGTAGGAGACAACCCTAAGCTCTTCAATTGCATTCTTTCCTTTTCTGATTCTGAGCAGCTTTTCCTGTTTTTCTAGGCCTCGGGGGTTTAAACAATTCGTTCTCTCCCCATCGCACCTAGTATACATCGAAAGGTGCGATGCATAATGAGCTGGCCATTGGCCAGTCAGTATGCATCCCACCTTGTACAAGCTAGGGTGTGATGGGCATAGGGAGGAAAGTTTATGCATTGTTTTTCATGGAAATTTTGCCTATGTTTGCCCAAATCAAGATCCTAATTCCTCTCTTGTTTGTTTTCTAGAGATTCATCAGATCAAGATGGTCGTTACATGGCGTGAACAAGAGGATGAAGAAGAGGATATGATTGCCTTACATGATCCAGGTATGGTTACTGCATTGTGAAATATGGCTTGCTCAAATTCTTCCGCATATCCAACATGAGGCAACAAATCAGTTTGTTGCAATATCTTCTCGATGCATGGGATCCTACCAACCAAGTGTTCTAGATTAGAGGTAAATCCATCCCTTTGACAGTTGAGGATTTCTACTTTTTGACTGGGTTATCAAGGCGTGGTGCAACTCTCTCATTATCAGGATCCGCCCATGGAGGTGAATCCGTGAGGGATTATATTCGTCAGTTTTGTAAAGATGGATCTCAGCCGAGTAGGGACGGTAAGATTAATATCTGAGATGTCACTGACCAATACTTGAGGACTATTTTATTCACCTTTGCTAGATTGGATGGTAGCGCGGCTCTTCATTTGGCCAACAGGTCCTATATGCAGTATGTTCTGGAATGCCTTGAACCAAAGGTATTCAACTGGTGTGATGTAGTACTTTCGGTTATAAAAGAAAAACTTTCCAAGGTGAAGAGTGGAAGATCTAAAAGAACTTTGGTTATGGTTCCATTCTGATCGCTTTCGCCTTGGAGAGGATAACACTGATGCAGCCATAGTACATTTCACTCGGACTGTCAGCGCCGAGGGAACAACAGATGCAGAGATGGGTCGATCGCATCGCCATACATGTTGGTTAGTGGCATATTTCATTCCCGGATGCCTTCTTTGAGTGGTTCAACCGTTAGGAGATGGTCTTCGCGAAGTATCCATATGTTGGGATGGACTTCCGAGGTGAGCCGGATTTGGTGCTGCCGGCTGGCGAGCAGTGGGGTGTTATAGGTAAAAAGATCTGACCATATCTCTATTTATTGCTTTTATAATATTCTTGTGTTTCAAATGTTATCAAGACTAATCAAACCCGTATCTTTGTGTAGATATTGGACCAGTGCGAACAGCGGCGCGCCTGAGAGTAGCAGTTGTCGTTCCAGCAAGAGAGGCTGTAGGGAGGGTTGTCCTTCACAATCTGGATATAGCAGAGACCATTGCAGTGTTACAGGATCAGATCGAGGGTCTCACCCTTAGTATTCAGGATGTGAGGACCGACGAGTACCTCTGAGATTACAACGCCATACCACTGGCGTGCTGAGTCGATGGACTAGGCTTTTATGCATGATTGTGTAGGCAGTGACTTGCTATCACTAGCACCATTAGTTTAGGGTGCTTTTCTGCATTTTTTATTTTTTTGGGTCGTATGACCGATTTTTTCCTGGACACAGAACACTTTGTAAAAACTATAAACAATTATATATATATTTGATTTTTAGAGTTTTATTTTGGTTAAGTTATATGATCCTGATGCAAATGTTGATTGAAATGTTTTTTCCTTTATAAATGCTGCAAATGTGTATCTAACACATAATTTGGTATTGAATTAGTTAATGTGTTTAAGTTTCTGGAAATGTGTTGATATTGAATAGAATCAAACTGCTTTTTCAAAATCCTGATCCTTAGGAACATACGATAAATAGCTGGATTCCGAACAGAATAGATGTCGATAAGTTGTAGTATGATGAGTTGTGAATCTAGCATCAGAGAGATTCTCCATCAACGCGCTATACTCAGTGATGTTGTTCATTGCTTGACCAATGCATATCCCTATAAAACTCACTAACTCACCGCTTGGATAAAAAATGGACCAGGCTGCAGAAGATAGATTCCGCGTACTACGACTAGCTTCGTCGGCATATTCAACGAATGATTCCAATAGGTCCGACATCTGCAACAAATGCAAAGTGGATTACCTAACCAAAATGGTCGCTCTTGACGAAAAAAAAAGTAACAAAAGCATGTAAAGAGATTACTACACTTAATCAAGCATAGTAATGCTTAAGATACAACCCATTTCGGGGTGTAACAGTAGAATCCCATCGTAATCTACTAGCTCGTAGGCTCCTTTTGCTAATACTCATTTAACAATGTAGGGACCCATCGACAGTGGTTGGAACTTACCTGCCCCCAATTTATCGGATTCCTGATCGTAAAGTAATACCAGGTCACCTTCTGAGAGGACACGGGGTTTGACATTTTTGTCAAATTGCGCCTTGACTCGTTTCTTATGAGCTTCGTTAGCCAAAGCGACGTCACGACGGGTTTCATCCAATTGGATTAATTCCAAGAAACGGGCCTATTCCTTTGAAGTTCCGGGGAGTAGGTCGACTGCGAGCTTGAGAGATGAAATTTCACACTGAATCGGTAAGACTGCTTCCAAGCCATACACCAGCTGAAAGGGTGTGAACCTGGTCGCATTTATCATCGATGTCCTATATGCCCACAAGGACGAGTACAGGATTAAGTGCCAACTCCGTTTGTGGACTCCAATCATCCTTTGCAGCATGTGCTTCAGGACTTTGTTGATGGCCTCAACTTGTCTGTTAGCTTGCGAATAATACGGAGTAGAACTGTCGTGGGACAATCCTAATTTGGCAGCCAATTCAACCATCATGTGATTGCGAAAATGCGATCCATGATCTGTGACTATAGCTTGTGGAACACCAAATCTAGAGACTACATGATTGAAAAAGAAAAGAGCAGCCGTTTCGCCGTTGTTGTTTAATGTAGGCATCGCCTTGACCCATTTTGTAAAATAGTCGACTACGAATATGATATACCCATGCCCCCTGGCCAAGGTGGGGTTACATGTCATGAAATCTATGCCCCATTTGGCAAATGGCCCAACAACAACTACTGGATGCAGCGGTGTGGGTGGTAGTATGGTTTTGTGGTCGAAGATCTGACAAGCATGGCAACTTCTGACTGCGATTATGCAATCTTTGAATATAGTAGGCTAGAAGTAACCTACTCATAAGATATTTTGTGTCGTAGCATAACCAGATTGATGCCCCTCACACGCACCTGAATGACAATCATTCAGGATATTTTCGGCCTCCTCATGGGTGAGGCACCTTCGTAGAATTGTATCGACACCACGATGATAAACGGTATCACCGACGATCATGTAGTCTTTTGCTTGGTATCGAGTACATTATTGTTCGGAGCGAGAGGTATCAGGCCTAAAGGTTTGGGTTTGGAGATAGATTAATATATCTCCATACCATGTATCGCTTGACGATATCAAAAACAAATATTTGTCCACGATTGATGCGTTGGATGTTGAATTGTTGGACAACGATGGGAGGTCACGTAGTAACTCCGTGAAAACTAGAGATTTCTTTGATTTGGATTTTTTGAATTCCATATCAAACTCTTGCAAAATCGCTATCCATTTTGAATATTTGCCCCCTAGTAATTGACCCGACAGGATGTAGGTCATAGCGTTGCAATCTGACAGAATGGTCATTTTGTGAAAGAAGATATAGTGTCGAAATCTCTGTACTGCTTGAACAACAGCTAGCACCAACTTTTCAACATAGGAGTACCTGCTTTCTGTATCATTTAAGTTGTGACTTAAATAATAGACTGGACGTTCAATTCTGTCGTTTTCTTGTACTAAAACCATTGCGATGGTTGCACTGCAGCCGCAAGATACAGGTTAAAGTCTTTTTGATAATCAGGAGCGTACATTAATGATGTTTTTATTTGGGAATCCTTTAAAGCGTCAAAGGAAGCTTGTGCAACCTTATCCCGTTTGAAGGGCACTTCTTTTTTCAAAAGACATGTATAACCTTTAGCAAGTTCGGCGTAATTTGGAATGAACCTCCTTAAAAAGTTTTCTTTCCCTTGGAGTTTCTAATCTGAAGAAAATTTGAAGGTGGAGGCATGTTGATGATTGCCTGAACCTTACATGGGTCGAGTTGAATCCCATCCTTAAAAACTACGAAACCAAGTAAACAACCAAAACCGACACAAAACACACACTTGTGTGGATCGAGTCATATCTTGTAGTGTCGGCAACACAGAAATATAGCTCTCAAATGCTGCAGATGATCAGTCTGCTTTCGCAAATGAGCGGGAAGATCATCGAGATATGGTTGAACGATTTGTTTGATGTCATGGAAGGCGTAGTTCATAGCCCTCTGAAAATTTTCCCCTGCGTTCTTTAAACCGAAAGGTAGTTTGTAGTACGTGAATGTTCCCCGCGGACATATAAATGCAGTCTTTGACTAGTCCTATGGGCGGATGTTTATTTGATTATATCCAAAAAATCCATCCATAAATGAAAAGATTTCGCATCCAGTGCATTCATCAATTATCTGGTCGATGAAGGGTGTAGGGTAGTTGTCCTTTGGACAAGCTTGATTTACATCCCCGTAATCAACGCACACCCTAATAATTCCTTTCTTTTTCATCACAGGGACCATATTCAATACCCAATCAGTTAGAGGAACCGAGTAAATGAAACCAACGTGTAAAAGTTTTTCAACTTCTACCTTGATGGCAACAGCTTTCTTCGGGTTAACCTGTCGAAGCTGTTGTCGTACTGGTTTGACATCTGGTTACATCTTGATTTCGTGTTCAACGATGCTCGAGTCAATGCCTAGCATTTCATCATACGACCGTGCAAAGACACGTCTGAATTCATAAAAGAGAGCGAAGTATATTTCCAGTTCTGAAGAAGAGCAAGATTTGCCAACATGAATATTCTCTACAACATTAAGTTTGGTCGAGATATTTATGGCGATAGTTTCTTCAATATTGGATAGATTTCGCTTAGAATCCACTGTATTTACAGTATTTGATAGAAAATCAAAATCTGAAGGATGTTCAAGGTTTTAGATAGAGGAGGAATGCCTGTTATAGAGTTTTGTGAACCCAATGTTTCAGACTGCCAAGTGAGTCCATCATCAGGGGATGCGACAATAGATATT